>JAVSCE010007794.1:0-52820 GCA_032199065.1 Smutsia gigantea
ACTGGGCTTTGGGAATCAGAGCCCCCCAACATTGCCTGCACAGCCGTTCTGCAGGGCAACCCAGCCCTGCTTAATACAATACGTGGAATGAAACAGGAATGCCCCCCCCCGCCCCGTGGCCCCGCACTGCTCCTGGCTGCACGCCCCGGAGGCACCTTCCCAAGGACCACACGGGACAGGCGGGGAGATATTCATCCAGGCTCTGGGGGTAGTGTGCGGAGTTGAGACAACGTGGTGTCCACCTTGGGAAAATGCGGAAGGAAACTACGGACGATGCCTCCCCGGCACCCCGCATGGTGGGGAGGAGCAGCGCCCAGATGTGCCCAGGGCCGCAGGGAGAGAACTTAACACCCGGAGTGGAGTGACAGATGCAAGAGCCGAGTGAGGCTTCCAGCCAGCACCATGGACGCGGAGGAAAGTCAGACGCTCCCTTTTGTGCAGAGTCAAGGGCACGTGCTGGAGGTGCTGCTGGGAAGGGAAGGAGAAGCGGCGGGGCTGGGGAGGAGGGGGACCAGAGGGCATGGACAGAGGAGTTTTGAAAGTGGATGACAGCGAGTGTAGACCAGAGAATACAGTTAGCCTTGCCCATCCGCACCCCAGGGAAACAAAATAAACTTAAGAGAAATTGAAAAAGGGGGAGGAGAACAAGAAGGAGGAGAGAAAGAGGATGAAAAGGAGAGCAAGGAAAAGGGGGAGGGAGGAAAATGTGTGTTTGCACAAACGCTGTGTAGGGTTGTGCCCTTTCTTTGTTGATAACAGCCCAAAATGGGGAACGGCCGGAGTGCCCCTGGGCTGGCGAATGCTCGAGCCGGCGGAGGGCAGTCCCACCGCACATGCTCCCCGGCAATAACACAGAATGAACTAGAGTCTGGTCGCAGAAAGGAAAGGGAGGGGAAGTGGGACCTGGGGAGGGGCCTCCACGTTCCCAGTACTTGCAACTCCATGGTGATCCTGTTTTCATAAGAACCTTATGCCACCAGGTAGGTAGAGGAAACTGAGGCTCAGAGAGATCACGTAGTGTATGAGTCAGCCGTAAAAAAAGTACCACAGACTAGGCGGCTTGAATAACAGAAATTGTTTTTCTCGCATTCTGGAGGCCGAGAGTCTTGAGATCCAGGTGTGGGCAGGGTGGGGCTCCTCGAGGCCATGGCCCTGGGCCTGCCGCTGGCCATCTTCTCTGTCCTCACAGGGCCTTCCCTCTTGGCTCTGGCGTCCTGCTCTGCTCTTCCAATAAGGGCCAGCCATATCGGGTTAGGGACCCCCTGGTGACCTCATTTTCACCGAATCATCTCGTTAGAAACCCTGTCTCCAAATACAGTTGTATTTTGAGGTCCTGGGGGCTAAAACTTCAATATATGAATTGTTGGGGCACACAGTTCAGCCTGTAACACACGGCTGGTACTCAACAGAGCTGGACCTGAACCCAGACCTCCAGGGCCATTCAGCCCCATCTCCACCCAGGGATGAGCTTGTCTAAAGGACACAGCATGGTCCCCTGCCCCACCCTTACAACCTCACAAACCTGCCTGCTGGGGCTGAATCCGAGAGGCTGGGCTGGGCCCCGGCTCCCTGCGGGTGTCTTTGCCAAATCCCTTGAATTCAACATTAGTGTGATTTCTCCAGGAACAGATAGTGGACATGGTCAGAGGCAGGACCAGACCATCTATAGCTTGACTCGGCCTAGCAGAGTGTGGGCTGAGGCTCTGGGAAGCCGGGCAGCTGCTGGGTTTGCTTTCCCTCTGCAGAGTGTGGAGACAAATGGCTGGAAGAATTCTCTCTTCCCTGGGCATGACAGGCAGCTTGCTTCAACACAAGGGCAGCCAGCTGGGTTCTGACAGGATTCCCTGAGTTCTGAACCCTTGGCAGGTTCCAGGAGCCAGACAATATCCATGGCTTGGAGCCACTTCCTGCCAAGACCATCTGGAACTTTTGGAAATGGCTGTGATTTCTTCCCGGTGCTGTTGAGGGTTAGATGGTGTCAAAGTTCTCAGCTCCGGGTCCCTCACCCATGCCACAGATGGAGACACAGATATCACCGTGGCAAAGCTACAGGGTGGCCTCCTGACCCAGATGTCCTTCCCACTCCGCCCAGTCTCTTACTAGTGTCTGGGAAAAGCGAGCCAATTAACTCAACTAGGGCAACCCAACCTTGAGCCAGGCGCGCGCTCACAAAGGGGGCCCCAAGGTGAGCACGTGGGCAGGCTGAGGTCTGGGCCTCTGCCCAGCCATGGGGGCCACAGCCGTCTGTGGTCTGGTGGTCTCAGAGGGGAGACGGTCGTTGGAGGAACATGTGTACAGACAGCAAGGAAGAGCTCAAATATTCCTGCTTAGGTGGTCTTGAAGCAAGTTGCTTAGTCACTCAGAACTTGGTTTCTCTTTCTGTTAAATGCGGATCCAGTGCTTATCACATGGCTGTGGCTTCCATGCAGCAGTCAGCCTGCGCCTTACCCCACTGCTGTCCTGTGCCTGACCCAGAGTTATCTGCCTTCCCTTTGGGGTGTCAGCTTTGGCAGCCCACTCAGACACTCCCTGGCTAGGAGGCCCTCTCTGGGCCTCAATTTCCTGCTAAAATAAGGGGCTGGACGGAGTATCTGGGGGAACCACCTCTGACTCTGACTCAGCCTGGCACGCCTCAACTCCCACCTTGGGAAGAGGGGAACCAGGGGCAGCCCCCTTGCCTGGCTGACCCGCAGCCCCTGGCTGGGATGGAGCCCTATCCGCCTGCCTTGCGGACTCCAGGGCCATCTCTGGCTCTGCCTGGGCAGCCTGGCTGGGGTGCCCGTTTCTCATGTGCCCGGCCTGCATGCCTCCCCCGGGCACAATGCTGCCTGTTTTCTCTCTTCAAGATCTGGGTTAGATAAGGTGTCTGCTTTCTTTGTTTCCCTTATTTTCTATGAGTTTCAGCAAATTCGGCCCTAGAGAAAGCTGCCAGATCAGTGGGAACCTGGGGTTTGTCAGCAAACTGAGCCCAGTGTGATCTTCTACAGGAAAAACAGTCCAGGCTGGTTTCCAAAACAGATGTGGCAGTTTCCCAGGGAGGGCAACAGGGTTTGGGGCTGTGCCCTCAGGCCCGGAGGAAGAAGCCTCGAGTATGACACCCACCTTTGCAGCTTGCTTGCTGCTTATCTTTAACAAGCTACTTAACCTTCCTGTGTCTTCTTCCGTAAATGGGGATTACTAACAATTGACCAGAAAGGGCTTTTGTGAGAATTAGAATAGGACATGTATAAAGAATCTGGCCCAGAGTCTGACACTTGGAGAAAGGCTATTTTTAATACCAATTCATGTGTGTGTGTGCATATATGTCTATGTTTTCATACATATAATTTATATTTTTTTAATCATATTTGTTTATCAAAAAAATTTTTTAAAGAAGGAAAACAAAAGACACACATAGATTTACTCCCAGAGATAAGCACTGGTACCATTTTGAGTGACTTTCAGTATGTTTTCTATACATAAGTCTATATCACAGGCATATTTGGGAACTGAAGTCATACTACTTTTATTTATTTCCTTTTTACTGGATATCTTAAGCTAAACATTTTTGTGCCTTCAATATTCTGTGAGGTCCTACTCTGAAGTGGCTGCATGATGTCCCATGTATGGGCCCACTGTGATTATGAGAGTAATCCCCTATCATTGGACATCTCGCTTGTTTCTAGCTTTCTACCACTCTAGCACTGCAGGCTCAGGATTTGAATCCAGGTTTGTCTAGCACCCAAGCCCAGGGTGACTGCATTACCCATGAGACTCTCCTATGGGGCTCAGTCTTCAATACTTGTCAATCTCTCTGATGTTTCTCAAACTCCACCTCTGCCCACCTTGTACTCCCCACAACCCCTTCCTGGACCTCCTTCCAGAAACCAGTAGCCTGGTCACCACCCACGTTTCACTAAGGAGCTACAGATGTGTCCTTTTCAGAACCTGCACCCATTCCTTCTCACATGGCCTGCCTACTGGGAAGGGAGGAAATAGGGGATTTTGGGAAGTGAGGTGGGGGTGATGCCAAAGAAACATGGGCAAAAAGCATGGGCAATAGGGTGGTATTTGCTGAGAATCTACTTTTTTTGTCCTTCAGGGCTTGGCCCCAAGCTTCAAAGCACAAGTTCAGAAGTTTCTCTTGTAAATCTGTTTTTGTTTTCCTAAGTGCAAGAAACCCAGTACCATGTGTTTCTGGTTCTGTTTACTCCACATTTAAGAAAACACTGCTAGAGGCGGGGAGGGACTCAAGGCTTAGAGAGTGATGGCTGCTGGCCATAGCCCTTCGTCCTGCTGTGCATGGACTGCTCCTAAAGGGAATCTCAGGCATGCAGGAGGCTTGTTGAGATCAGAGCAACCAAACCCCCACTTTTCGGGAAACTCCTCGCACCCCCCTCCCCCATTTCTCCTCTCCAAGCTGCCAGAGTAACTGGTCTAAAATGGAAACCAGACCATTGTGTTCTCTTCCCTAAAATCCATAAAGTTTTCTTCTTCATCTCAAGGTAGGACCCAGCTCCTAAAGCTTGGAGCCCAGACCCATCTGGACTGTGTCCTCACCTGATCCTTGACCACCATACCTTCCCACACTCTGTGCCCAAGTGAGGAAGTGCCTGGAGTCATCTGACTCTCCTTTCTCTCTTTCCCTCTGCACCTTGCTCATTCTGTTCTCTGGGCCAGGAGGTTGCATCCTGATCTTACCTTCTTTCATAAACCCTGCCACCTGGCCACTCCAAAGAGTAGGGTGGGCTCTGGGTCAGGCAGTCTGGGTTTTAATCCTGGTTCTGCCACTTTACATCTGTGTGGTATTTGGTAAGTGACTCAACCTCTCTGGGCCTCACTTTTCATAAATTAAAATGGGGCTAATAATTAGATCTACCTCAGAGGAACTGAGATGAAAATTAAGGTTGCTATTACAGGTGAGGTCTCTGCACAGTGCCTGTCACAAGTGAGCATTCAATAAATGTTAGCACATCTCTGAGCTCAAGCAGCACCTCCTTTGGTAAATTATAGATGGTTGGAAATTATTCGATAATCTTCTGGCAAAAAGTAGAGTCTATTTCTCCTTCCCTTGAATATGGACTGGTCTCATCACTATTTTGACCAGTAGAGTACCACAGAAATCATTAAGTTTGGGGCCTAACCTCTAAAAGGGTGGGAAGCCACCCCTTGGTCTCTTGCAGCCTCATGGAAAGGCCCTGAGATGATGTGGAGACCGAGAGGTGCCCCCCCAGGCCCCTTCCCACCATCCTTGTCAAGGTGCCGGGATGGAGCAGCTTGGAAGAGATCCAGCCGCCCCAACTGGCACGCCATGTGGATCAGGGATGATGAACTGCTTAGCTGAGTCCTTCCCATGTTCCTAAGCTATAGAATTGTGAGCAAGATAAAATGGTTGTGTGAAAACCCTGAGTTTGGGGTAGTTTGTTACACAGTAGTGGATAACTGAAATGCTTCCTCTAAGAAGCTTCTTGGATTTTCCATATCTCAGATTTGTGGGTCTTCTGTATACTGAGTCTGCTTGCTTACACAAGACTCAGCCTACATCCCATAACAGTACCTACAATAACAATAGCTAATACTTAGCTGAGTGAATCATTCTACCTGATTCTGAAGGTAGAATTATCCATAGAATTCAGACAGAGAGTCTGCCCAGGTAAGACTTGGACTTAGAGAGCAGAGAAGGAGGCCTGCTCCCTGAGGGCAGCAGACACCCCCAGGAAGAGGAACGGGCTGCACTGAGCATGTCCGGTGAGTCCGGGGCGGCATGTGGGAGAGGCAGAGAGAAAGGGACGGCATGCTCACTGAATGCACGTGCTCACTTGCACACACACATGGCGTCCGTATGTAGCAGACTCACCATAAAGCTTCGAGCATAGAAAGTTTATTCACAGGCATACAAACAACTTCAAATAAAACAGAAGTATACCATCTCCTGTGTTACCAGGTCACGGGAGCTGCCATGTGGATGGGACTTGTCTCCTCTTTCTTCCCCAGCCCTCAACCCAAAGCCATCTTCATTTCTGACACTCACTCCTTGTCTGTTGCTCATTCACCCCCAAGGTCCCAGGGTCAACCCCAAGCTGCTGAGCAGTCACTTCCCAAACTCCTGTGTTAAAGTGTCACCTTCTGAGCAGACTTCTCAGACCATTTGGTTGACAAGGACAAACCCCCTCCTCGGTACCCCCTTTCTCCTCTTTATTTTTTTTTGAAGCACTTCATGTTTTACCTGTTGAATATTGTCTGTGTCCTCATCTGAATGGAAACCTGAGGATGGCAGGGACTTTATTATCTTTACTCTTAAATACATAAAGTCCAAAAGAGTATACGCACATCGTGGGGCTCCATAGATATTTCTGCAAGTATTAGTAAAGGAATAAATTGAAGGGAACTTCATGCCAACTATTAGTATCTTTTTGAAAAAAATATTCGTTCTGCTACATGATTAATGACTGGAGCCTACTTATTATTAGAAGTTGGGTGTCCACAGACTCGGTCAGTCGGACTTGCAGATCCATCCTGGGTAATCATGGAGTGCAAGCGAGGAGCAGGGCGGCTGCAGCATCCACCCTCCCACCACGGCCCCCGGCGCATAATGAGATTCCCTTTTCTCCTCCTCCCTTGCTGCCTTCCCTACTGTTAGCCTCACACAGCCAGGCCTGAGGTTTGGCCGATAATGCCTCACAGCTAACATTTTCCAAGCTTTTGCATGGTTTCCTTTTAGCAAACGCATGGTCTAAGATGGCTCCACAGGTCTGGAAGAGGGGAGCTCTCTGGTGACTGGACAATGTGCTGGAGCATCGGAGTTGGCCCCACGGTTCCCCATGGCTCACCCAGCAAGAGCTCACTCGTGAAGTGTGAAAGTGCCATAAATGTTAGTTAAGATAAGCCTGCCTTGGGCTTGGGGTAGACCTGTGCTTGCTTAGAGGCACCCAAAGGCAGCCTTGACGCCAGACTTAAATCCCGTGAGCCTCATGAGGAGGGCAGACAGGAAAGCCAATAGGAATGGCCCACATTCCGGTCTCCCAGCTGGTCCTGCAGCTCCCTCCAGGGGACCCATCTTCTGCGGTCTCAGCTCTCACCCCGGGCCCGATGAAACCGCCCCCCTCTGACCCTTCAGCAGAGCGGCAGTAGTGCTGCCTGAACCTGCTGGGTCCCTGGCATCTCCACATCCCTTCCCTACCATTCAGTCACCTGCCCTGCCAGTGATACCAGTTCCAAGTCTCCTCAGACGGGTTTGCTGTTTCTTGCAAGGATCCTGACCGATGTGCATGTGAGGATGTGACCTCCGACATCCGTCCTCCCATTCAATAAATAGTCATCGGCACCCCGTCTGTGTCAGGCACTGTGGTGAGCACTGGAAGCAGAGTCCAGTAAGGTCTGGCTCCTGTCTCCATACACACCAGCTGGGGAGGCAGCTCATTAAGTTGAAAAACACAGCAGTGTGAAGAGACAGGAAAGCATAATAATAGGATCACAGAGGAGGAGGTATCGCCATCCGATGAGGGGAAGCGGGGTGGGAGGGAATCAGGCAGCACGGGAAGGCTGTAGCTGGAAGAATAGGTTTGGGACAAGAGGACCACACGTGGGTAGAAATGGAGGTGCAGGGTGGCAGTGAGCACGGGGTGCGGGAGGAACGCAGGGCTTCACTGACATTGAGGTGAAGGCTGTGAAAGGAAGCAGGAGGAACAGTCTGGGAGGCAGGCAGTAGCCGCACCTTCAAGGCCGTGGGACAGCTCAGGACCTTGGAGTTGATCTTGAGGAAGTAGGAGGACGCTGGCAGAGCTTAATGTTAGGGTGAGATTGGCAAACTGGAAAGATCAGGCAGTGGGAGTGGGGTGGGGGCAGATTCAGGTGGTGAGCCTCCAGGCAAAGAGATGCAAGCAAGGATTGCTGGAGGCTTGAGCTGAGGCCTCAACAGTGGATGTGGTGAGGAGAGGGCAGCCATGCACAACACTTCAGGGAGGCAGAGTCCATCAGATCAGAGACTGACCAAGGGTGACCAGGAAGCTGAAGGAATGCTGGGTGATGGTCAATCTTTTCTTTCTGGTTCAGGCAGTTTGGTGAATGATGACATTAATGGAAATTTGCAGCAAGACTGACTGAAGGTCAGTTTTAGAGAAAAGAAAGCATCAAGAATTTTGCTTTTGATGGAATAAGTGAGGAGCCCATGAGACCACGAGAGTGGAAATGCCAGGTGGGCAGTTGGCAGTGCGGGGGGAGGCGTCTGTTGTGGAGACAAAGTTGGATGTGGAGGCGAGGAGAAAGGGGGGGTGTTTCTGCAGCTGTGTACTCCCTGAGAAAGATGCCATGCCACCTCCTTCCTCTGCAGCCCTCTCTGCCTGCCCTGATGCCAGAGCTGCCCCTAATTCTATGTCCATCTCCCTGCACATCCTTCAGCAGCCATTCACTTTGATGCTGAGGCATCCCCAAAATAAAACCCCACAGACCTAGCTTGCCTATCTGTTCTAGTTACCACATGACTAGTACTAACTGAAGCTGTAGCATATGAGAAAGAAGGCAAAATCTTGTTGCAAAGTCCTTAAAACCTTTCCAGGACTCCAAGACCAAAGTCCCATTGTCCCTGGCAGAGGTGGAATGGAAGGAGAGGGGAGGCAGGAGATGGGACCACAGTGCCTGGCACCAGAGGAGATGCGGTTTCCAAGCCGGCCTTGCGCCACACGGGCCCGCCAAGCACCGGGGCCAGCAACATCATTCCTGCAGCCAAAGATGACAAGGGGAACCAAGCGCTGTGGAGGAAATGCTTCCAAATATCATTTACTTAAAAAATCCTCAAGGATCTGGGTATTTTGCTTGGAAAAAAACTGAGTTGGATTTTGAACTTTTTAAAGGTGTCTTCACTGTTTTGCCAGTGACCTCATACATTCCATTTCCTTTAAACACCAAGTGTTTGCCAACCGTTCCCAGAAGTGTACCTCCAGCCAAGTGTTCTCCCGGGAACCTCAGACTCTTCTGTCCAGTGATAGGTCACAGACATCTCAAAGACAGCATGTCCGAAACTGAGCTCTTGACAAGATCTCTGTCTCTCCCATAGTCTTTCCACATTGATAAAGGCACCACCATCCATTCACTAGCTCACATCAGAAAAATAGGGATATTTCTTCGTTTACTTCTCTAACCTTTTAAAAACTCCACTTGACTTTACCTCTTAAATGAATCCTGAGTCTAGGGATTCCTCTCTGTCCCTGTTGCCACTATTCTGGTCCAACCCTCCTACTCAGCTCCCTGGATGGCAGCAGTAGCTCATCAGTCCGTCAGAGAGGGAACGCGGTAGACTTAGCACTT
Organism: Smutsia gigantea; assembly: GCA_032199065.1. Classification (NCBI taxonomy): domain Eukaryota; kingdom Metazoa; phylum Chordata; class Mammalia; order Pholidota; family Manidae; genus Smutsia; species Smutsia gigantea. The sequence goes on from JAVSCE010007794.1 coordinate 9,283, forward strand.
GAGAACTTGCTAAGACTGACTGAAGGCTATAAACCTCTTTTAAACTTTCTTTTGACCCAGGGTACACTTACATGTATGAGATTTGTATGCCTGTTAACTTCACATGAATCTGTAAATATATACAATTTGAGTGATAAACTTTGCACTTCCAGAATATTTGGGAAGTGGAATATTCTAGTCATTTGAAAATGCTGGTTAATTAAGAGGTATGGCATTTGTCATCTTTTATATGATCTCTCTAAAAAGACCACTCTTCTCTTTTTTTCTTTAAGAAACCAGAGAATCAATATTATAACATTAAGCAAAAAGGAAAAAAGTAAAATACAGTTTATTTATGCCACATGATCTCAACTACAGAAAAGAGCCTAGAAGGAGAAACATATCATATAATTAACTGAAATACCTCCTAGCTAATGGAATCATGCCTGAGTTTGTTTCATTCTATTTTGAATTTCAAAGTTCTCTACAGTAAACATATTTTTTTATATTCACAGAAATAAAATAATTTAAAATTATTTTTTAAAATCATAAAATATAATAGGCTGAGCATTTAAATGGAATGCTCCATGAAGCTGAAGGATTTTGAGATGATGACTGTGAATATCAAATCACCTTGCCCGTAACCTTGGCTGGGATCATAGAAGGTGGAGGACAGAGTTAAACTCATTAAGGCAGATTTTTGGAGTCAATTCTAGAAGATACCTTCTCTATTTGCCATTTATCAAGGTGAGTCTTCATTTTCCACTTATTCTCTCTATTTTGTGTTGCTCTGTCTGCTTAGTAACACTTTACTTTTTTAATCATCAGGGCAGTATGTTCACAGGGAAATAAACATTCAAACAGTGTAGAAACTCCCACACCAGAAGTCGTCGTTTTGATTCTTTTGTTTGTAGTTTCCGTGGTAAATAATTCCATAACATTAAATTATATGCCCATACCTCTATATTTAAGGGTGTTAAACTATATCGTTCCCTCCCCTCCCATCTTTCCCTTCTCTCACGCTACTCTTCTCACACTGCCTTCATGTTGTTTCTAGAACACTGTGGGCTTTCCAAGCTCAGGGCCCATGCACTTGCTGCCTCCTGGGCCTGGAATGCTCCTTGGTCAGGTGCTAGCGTGGAGTGTGCACCGTAACCAGCGCCCCCCGCCCCTCCCCAGCTCCCTGCCCTGCTGTCACTTCCTAAGGGAGGTCTTTCTTCACCACATTGTCTGTAAAAGCTACTGGTCCAGCATTCTCACTCTGCATCCTTTACCCTTGTCACCATGTAGCATTCTTTTTTATTTGTGTTTTTTAATCATCTCTCTCCTTCACTAGAGTGCGAGCATGAGACGAGTACTTTCTGTTTAATTCCGTTTTGCCCTCCCAGGACATGGCAGGGACCACATAAATATTGAATGAATCAAGACTCTTAATTCTTTAACATCATCCCCTTTCTTAGACTCAGAGGGGTTGCATGACTTTGACTTTGTCACAAATGGAGGTGGATTGCAAACCTATGGTTTCTGTCATCAAATCTAGAACTGTTTCAACCATGGTGCCTATCCACCCCATTCTCTGGAGTTGGGAACCCCTGGGCAGGGTGGCAGGGTGGCTGATGGTCCAGCGTCTTTCAGTGAATTCTCTGCTACCCAGAGGAGCAGACAGGCCGCCTGCTTTGCCATGGTTACAAGAACGTCTTCTCCACAGAAGACCTTCCCCCAGGTGCTTGGGTGAGTGGAAAGGAGAGGGAAGACATGCATAAAAGGAGGGACCCTGAAATCCCCAGGACAAAAATAACCCCATTTCTCCCCACCTCTACTCTGATCCTCCATCCAAGGGGAGGAACGGCAGTTTCAGAAACTCTGAAATGACTAGAAGCAAAAGAAAAGTACTCTGGCTGCCCAGTATTTACATAAGAAGCTGCTTACATTTTCCTTTTCCGTTTTTAACTTGTAAATGGCCCACAGGCGTGGACACCCACCCAAGTGCACACAGGATGTGTGCCCGGATACACGTGTCCCCCAGATGCAGGCTCGGCGTGCATGGGGACCCATCCACATGCGCCACAGGCCGTGGACACAACGATGCCCCGGAGATCGTCTGCGCTCCTCCCCAGGCCTGTGTCTTTGCTCTTCGTATAAGGCAGTCTACATTTGGTTTCTCCAGAAGCAGCCCCTGAGACAAGAATTCAAAGGCAAGGGGATTATCTGGAAGGGGATTTGGGAAAAGCCACTAAGAATGGTGAAGCGAGGCAGGGACTGGAGCAGCGGTGGCCGTGGGCGGCAGGGGCCCAATCCCCCCGCAGCTCTGGGAGAGAGTGTAGGACCTGCCTTAGAATCATGCCACCCGAGGAGCGAGGGCGCGGCCGTGTGCAGCAGTCGACTCCCTTTCTCCCATGGATGAGGACTACGATACAAAGAGAAGTGTGGCTTCCGTGCTGGCTTGTCTGATGTGCAGGTGTAAGGCGCAGTCAGGCCAGGAACTTTACCGTTATGTCATCCAGAAAAACGCTTCAATGCAAGATTTTACTCCCTTATTCTATACCTAGGATAATCCTTTTCTTCTCTCTCTGCTTCAATTTCCCTCCTCTATAAGATGAGAAGGCTGTGTCCCATAAGATTGGAGTGTGGATTTGATAAACAAATGCATGTCCAGCATCCATAACTTGCTGAGTTGGCTCTCAGAAGAGGTTAGTTTTCTATCTTGCCACCTTTTCAACTTCTGCTAGTGGGAATGGCCCAGGGCTCAGTCCCCACGCCTCTCTCTCCTCCAGGACGCACCCCCTCCCAGGTGATTTCACTTAACTGGAAAGCTTTGCACTTCAGCTAGAGTAACACTCAGGACTCCCATACTCTTGTGTCCCTTCTGTCTCCCCCCAGATAGAGCTGGTCTGGCACATTTCCCCTTGCCTGCTAGCACTTTGGTTCAATCCCCATTATCTTTGCTTGGATCATTACAGTAGCTTCCTAATTCTTCTCTTTGTAAGAGTTCCCTCTGTGGTCTTTTTCCTACGCAAAGCCCAGAGGAATTCTTTTATAATACGAATTGTATTATATCACTCTACTGGGAGTCTTCGAATGCTTTCCCACCTCTTCTGAAGGAAAGCCAATGTTTTTACATTGGCTTATAAGAGTGACTGGACCTCTGACTCAAATTGCAAATCTTTTTCTTCCCACTTTCTCTCTCACTCACACTACCCCAGCTATACCTGCCCCATCCCATTCCTCCAACAGTCTAAGCACATTCTGGCCTCAGGGGCTTCGCATGTGCTGTTCCCTCCGCCTGGATGTCCTCTCCCAGAGATCCACTGGCTTGCTCCTGCACCTCCTTCAAGGCGCTGCTCCAGTATCGTGTGTCAGTGTAGTCTCCTTTAGCATCCTATCTCAAATTGCAATGCTATCCCATCTTACCTCTGCCTCCCTTAGTTTTTTATTGTCCATAGACTTATCCAGGAAGTCTACACTGTATTTACCATGTGCTATACTGTAAAATGTTTGCCTGTATTTGATTCAAGGTCTATTTTCAACCCACTGACCACCAATAGAATGTAATCCTATGAGGGCATTTCTTTTTGACTCTTCTGATCAGTGATGTATTTTGGAGTGATGAATGAATGAATGAATGAATGAATGGTGTGGTAGCGGTGAAGAGCTTGACTTTAGGAATCATATGCATCAGTTCAATTCTTATTTCCACCACTTGGTATCCGTTACCTCATACAAAATACTTTATCTACCCCAAGCTTAGTTTCCTGATCTGTAAAGTGGGGGAAGAGGTAGTAACTCCTTCCCCCGATTCCTGTGAGGGGAGATGAGGTGTGTCAGCCACTCAGTACTAAGCACATAGTACATTCTCAAGAAAGGATAGATTTTCTTTTTTTACGTTTCTCTTTCATCTTGTTCTGTGGTGGCTTCACAGATAGTTTAACGGAAAATTGAAAGAGCTCATGATAAAATGGTAGATGTTAAAAAAATCAAAAACAATAAAAAACATGCAAAGTATATGCAAAGGATGAGTGTAACTCTGCAAGTCTACACATACCCACTGCTGGAGATAAAAGGCCAGAAGAAAATATGTCAAAATGTTGACAATGGTTATTTCTGGAATTCCTGGAGGGACTCTTGGTGACTGCTAATTTTTTTATTTATACAATTTTTACATTTAAAAAATTTCCCATAACCCATCGGTGTGACTTTTGCAATTAAAAAGAGCAAAGAACATTTAAAAAGAAAAGAACCAGGGGCGCCTGGGGAAATGTGTCTCTTTCCTCCTGCTGGCTCTTTCCAATGCAGATTTCTTATCCTGGTCAAGGATGGTTTCTGATCACGTTTTCATTTTTGGGTGCATAGAGTTTGCACTCTGATTTGCAAGCCAATGTCTTCTTCTCCAAAGCCCATATTCCTACTCCATGTCAAGTAGCCGCTTCTGTCTGTTTTATTCTCCAACGACTTCCTTTAAATCACCTGTAATTCCATTGGGAATTAAACTGTACAGTGGTCAAAAATAATATGCAGCATGTGCTCCAAATCAAAGGACTGATTACTCATTTCTTTTCTTGCAACAGCCAAGACAATAGTGGGTTGTGGCCAAGTTGCTGGGTTTTAGTCCAGCTTTGCTTCTCACTTTGAGCAAAGCCTGCCCTACCGCTGTTCTCCTGAGATCCCAACATGCACAGACCAAATTCTGGAAGAGAACATTTACATTCGGTGGGTGTCGTTTGGGGACACGAACTAGACATCCAGTCTCCATCAACGCCTTGAGACTCCAGACTTCAGACGTTACCTGGTGAGGGAGGCCTGCTCCTGAGATGGTATATCTCAGCAGTGACTCCATCTGTCAAGTATTGACTAAACTGTATTTTCTGGTACCTGGCAAAAATGAGGGCTCAAAATAGACTTTAAGCTGAATTTTTATTCATCTGTTTTGGTTGCCACCAATTATAATTCATCATCCATTGCATTAATAATTAGAAGGCTCCTCAGGTGGAAATGAACTTCCTGTGTGAGGACTTTTCAAGCAAGGGTCACACAGCCAGGGAACGGCAGCCTCTCCGCCTCCTGGGCTGTGCGGAGCACCCCGCTGGATTGCTCTGGTCATCCTAGAGGGCTTCCCTGGAACCTGGCAGCAAATGGGCTTGATGCAGAAACCAAGGACAGATGTGGGAAGGAGGGATCCAGTAGAGGAAGAGCTCTTTAATGGCAGCAAGGTTCCAAATACGTGCACGTAGCCTGGTGTGAGCGGCTGTGGGTCGTGGGCGGTAGAGAGTCCCCAGAGGAGAATATTTCACAAAGGACAGGGCAAGAGCACCACCCAGTCAGCAGGTGCCCCCACCTGCATGTGCGCCACCCGTAAATAACCAGCACTGGTTCTGGCACACTCCAGCCCAGTATCAGCCGATTCCCTTGTCAGCAGGGACGGTTCACCCAGTGAACTACAGACGCATCAGCTCAGGGCGCTACAGGATCCTGCTGACAGGACACAGCTCCAGGCCTGCAGGCGGCACCATCCTGGGAGCGAAGGGAACCTTTGACGTGGCCTTTGGAAGCCACCTTTGTGATGCACAGTGGCTGCCTGCCCTTCTGAGGCCCTGCTCAGCAAAAGTTCCCTGGGCTCTCACCCCCCACCCCCGAGGAGAAGGAGCAGAGGCAGGGGAAAGGCCCAGGTGGGGTGCCCATTCTGCGGCACACAAGGCAGACGTCTAATGGTTTCTCTGTTAGACACGGCCTCGGTGCTTCCTGTCTCAGCAGAGACACATGTGTACACGGCTCTGGGGCGACAGGTGCCGATAGCGAGTGCAAGTAGGAGAGAAATAAAGGGATGGCAGAGCATAGGTGGCACTAGGACTTGTGGGACTTTGAAGACACTCCAGGACCTCCCAATGAATAGGGACGGCTTTCGGCTGGGAGCCCTGTGGCAGTGGCAGATCAAGCTGTCTTCTGGGGACGAGCGCCTTCAGGAGGGAGGGAGCGGAGGTGATGGGTGTGATAAGGGGTGTCTGTGGCCCCTCTCAGCTATCGGGGAGGAACAGGGGTCCTCAGTGGCACCACCAGAGGTCTGGTAAATGCGAGGCTCTAGGCTCAGTGGCAGGCCTGCAGGCTTTCGGAATGAGTCAGGGACTGGCTGCTGACGGTAGTATTTTCCACCCCAGACCATATGGGCTGATTCTGAGCTTGAGAGGAAACCACTTGGCAAGAGGCCGCCCAAGAAATCTCAAATCATAGACAAACATCTCACTGCCCCGCACCCCACTTGCCCTCCAGCCCAGCTCACATATGCTCACACGGGCACACGGGCACACACCACCTCCAGGACCAGCACAAGGTGTGCATGCACACACACAATCTCCAGCCCTGTCACTTGTGGGCACATGTGTGCATGCACACACACACAGGGCCTCCAGCCCCACAGAGTGTATGTGAGCCCACACACATAAAGGGATGGCGGCTTTCTCTCTCCCTCAGCCTGGGCTAGCCCACAACCAATGCGGGCTCCCCTGGCTTAGTAGCGCTCTGTCAGGGGGCAGGTGTGAACCTGCAGAGTGGATGCTAAGGAGCCCCTGAAATGTCTTGAGTCGCTAAAGAGAGAAAAGATGGAAAGGGAGGTGTAGCTGAAGATGGTGGCCGGCTCTTTGACTTAGAACATGCCGTAATGGTCCCTTTTGACTTAGAACATGCCGTAATGGTCCCTTTGGAGTAGGAAAAGCAAACCTCCGTCCCTCACCCCACCCAGGCTGTGAACACAGACCGGCTATAGATGAAGATGACTTAACTTATAACATATCAGGAATTGCTGATTTTTCCTGATGGACAGGAAGAGAGAGAGTCCAGAGTCTGAAAGAAGGAGGAGAAGAGCAGCCTGCAGAATTCTCCCTGGGTGAGTGCCGGGGCAAGTGGGAGGCTGGCCTGGGAGAAGGACAGGGAAGACCATTGCCCAGGGGCAGGATGGCAAGAAATCAGGGCATCTAGGGTCATGTTTGAGTCACTTCCCGATCTTCTGCGGGCTGTGTTTATCACCCAATCTTTAGCAGCCTGATGTAACCACTCTGTTCTCTGATTCTCCCAGCAGGGCTGAGGAGGGGTTGCCAGGCTGGGAGAAATGCTGCATCGTTAGAACTTGCACCATGAACTGGGGAGGAAAGAAAAACTACAGCAAATACATGTCCACCAGGGCCACGGAGATCTGCGGTCATCAGCAGGGAACCGGGCTGTGCGGGCGCAGACCCACCTGCTGGGGCGGCCTGAGGGGGCCGTGCCCTGCACATAGCGTCACTGAGCTCCTGTCATGCCCAGCACAGCAGAGGAAATCCACCTCTCACCTGTCACCAAGCCGGACCTCCAGGGGCCTCCCCAGAGGGGAGCAAGCACCTTTCCTAAGTCACATAAATGCTCTGTGCACATGAACAAAGCCCTGAGAACACTGGCCCGGAGTTAGGAGGCCTGTGTTTTAATCCCGCCGTGGCTGCTCAGGGGGGTTCCTCCCGACTCTGCTTCCTGAGAAGCAGCTCAGTTTCTCCCCTGTCTTATGAAACACAGCCTCACACGGTGGGTCAGAGGAAGTGCACTGTGATGAAGAAGTTCCCTGCAGTCAGGGTCAGATGAATGACTCACAGGAGACCCCAGTGTCCAGCTTGATGATCCCAGGCAAGTTGCTCACCCTTCTGAGCCTAAATTTTCCCATCTGTAAAATGTGGACGATAATCTGCACTCTGGTCTACACGCCAGAGTTATTGTGAAGGTCAGACAAGTTACAAACATCCGTTGCCTGTGAACACTCTAGAGATAGTTGTGTTCATAAAAAGAGTCCAGGAGTTCTGCTCATAAAAAAGTCCAGCGACCCCCTCCTTGGCCATGACAGATGATGCGTCGAGATGTTTGGTGGGGGCTGTTCATCCTCCCCAGGAGGCCCTGACAGTGTGCGTCCAGCCACTGTGGACTTGTTGGGGGTCCCTTCCTCTCTCCAAGGCTGTTTCCATCTAGAAAATAGCAGTAAGTGTCCCTGCAAGCTGTGACACGCTATAGGACTATGGCTCTACACAACCCAGTCTCTGTGGTGGGACATTTGGGCCCTCAGAGCATCTCCCTGACCCTCAGTGAGGATGTCACAATGGGGCTGAGGAGTGTCCAGCAAAGTAGAACGAGGTAAAATTGTATCCAGTTTGCATTTAGCTTATAAATATCTAACTCTATCCATTAGGCAATAGTAATAACAATGGCCTGGTGAAAATAATAAGAGAATTTTTTAAAATGAATGCCTATAAAGGTAAGCCATCTACTTCTTCTCATGATCATCCAAAGAAACGGGGGTCTGTTCCGACGTCGGAGGAGATCTGAGCATTAGACCTTGCAGGGCATGCCCTGTGCTACCGCTGTACCTAGTGGACATTATCAGGGATTTTCAAGGGGAATTTGAACTGTATATGATTTTTACTCCATTCCCTCTAACAATGCAAGATTCAGTACCAGTGTAATAGACCATGATTAAGTCTACTTAAAGAATAATTAATGGTACAGTAAGTGTCCACATTGGATTAAAAAATATTTTTTTAAGTAGGCTATAAAATAATATGTAGCATATGGGCTTTTTTGTCATTTAAATGTGCAAGTAATTATCTGATATGGGAATATGTTCCTAAGTATACAAAGTGAAAGGATGTCCTCCAAAGGTTGTGAGGGACTCTGGGTAGTGGAGTTTGGGGTGATTGCATTTTTCTCCTTTTTGCTGGTCTGCTTCTCATCATGATCTTTATGTCACTGTAATCACGGTTGTAAGTCACCAATCGATCTGAGAAGTACCCTTAGAGGGATTCCAGAAGAACGGCACGGGTGGGACATGGAGGCCCGCGGGACCCTGCCCAGGCTGAATGGCTAACAAATGTGGGAGCTATTTGGGGCCTGTTGTGTCACCCAGCAGGCCAGCCCATGGCTGTGGTTTTGCTGTCACCGGTCTGAGTGGTGGCTCTGTGGCCAGTGAGGTCGCTGTGGGGAGTGCCCCGGAGGCCCCATCGCCCTGGGCTCAGCCTACAGGACTGCACCAAGAAAGCCCAGAAAGATCTGGGGCTGCGGAAGGGCAGCTGGTTAGGCCTGGAAGTGGGAGGATGGTTTCGGTCTTAAGCCTAAGCCCTTCTGGGGTCTGAAATTCCCAGGCCTCTCCCCGTCTTGCCCAGCCTGCTTACCTCCGGCCACTCCCCGAGCCAGAGAGCCCACATCATGACTGTCTTTCCCGACTTTCCAGATATTTTCTAGGTCAATTCTGATTCATCTGTAGCACCCCCGGCACGCTGACCCCAACTTTGCCTCCTGATAGGCCTTCTTCCTGACAGCAGCCTGGTTTACATCACCCCACCCTTCAAAGAGCCGGCTCAGAAGTCCCCTCGTCCTCAGACTGCTCGGAGGCAGAGGCACAGACACACATGACGCCCTCCCTCGTGTCCGACTCCTCGGCCCACATGCCTCTTTCAGGGTATAGCTCTGAGCAGGATTTCTGACTCCTCCGGGCTTGGGGAAAATGGATTTTCAGCCCTCATTTCATGTAAGAAGGGAATGAGGACTTCCCTGTGGGGCACAGGACAGTGCCTGGCAGGAGCAGCCTCGCTGGGGTCAGGTTCCCCGTGTGGCCATTGACGAAGGACAGTCCCGACCAGTGTCTCACATCAGCTTCTCCTTTGGACATTCCTGAACACTCTGCGACTTCCCCCAACTGGACTTTCTCACCAGTAAAAGGGAGATGGAAATACTCATCAAATCAGGGCAGATATGTCCTATGAACATTGGACATGAACTCAGAAAGGAATGTCCTGCTAGTGTCCTTCTGCCCCCAGGCACCCTGGAGATAGTCAAAGAGGAGCTCATTGAAGATCAACAACTTTTTTGGTTCTTTCTGGCCCAGCTGATGAGAATCTGCCACGTCTCTGCCCAAACCAGCATACCCGCAAATCTTTGGCCAAGTCTCAGCCCCGGAGGGCAGGAAGAGAGATGAGGAAGAACGGTGGCTTCTCACCCCAAAGGGTGCGGGCGTGACGGCTCTCCCCAGTAACGTTTCCTACCCCTGCTCCCTCTCCTGGGACCCAGCAAATGGACGTGAGGTGTCACACAGCCGTGGGGGAGGTCATCGGGGCCAGGACATTGGGGCGCTGGTGCAACATGGGGCTTAGGGAACTGGGGAAAATCCCGACTTAGGAGCCTTACTGGACTGCCATGGCATAGGCCATGCTTACTTAGTTCCAATAAAATTCCCCCGAGAGTCTCCCAGCCTAAAGGTCTTGGTCTTAATTTACCCTGCCTGGCAGCAAAGGGGCCATAGGCCTTGGTAGTAATAGAATAACATATCCTGAAAGCTGGTATCATGTTTAAGGAAGAGGGCTACGTGGGGCCCTGCACGGTGTCTGGTTCTCCAGAGACACCCGAATGGTGGTGACGGTTACACTCCAAATATGCTTGATGAATGTGTGTATTAACCAGAGCACTTAGTTCTGATCTCTTTGTGATCTGGAGACTCTTTACATGGGTCTTCTATTGCTGGCATAACAAATTGGCTTACAACAATACAAATTTATTCTATTACTGTTTCTACAGGTCAGGACTGAAGTCTCCATTCTCCTGCTGGCTGTCAGCTGGGGGCCATCCTTAGCCCCTAGAGGCCTCTGTCTGGTCCTTGTATGGAGGCCCCACAGCTCAGAGGCAGTAACAGTGTATTGGCTACATCTCATGTTTGGGATCTCCACGGCCTCCCCTTCTGCCTCATCTCTTCTGTCTGGGGCCAGAGAGTTCCCTGTCTTTAAAGGAGCCTGTGATTAGTTTGGGCTCCAACTAGCTACTCCAGGACTCTTCCTATATTACGGGCAGTAACCTTACATCGGAAAAGGCCCTTCGCCATGGAATGACCTAGTCACGGGTTCCCAGGATCAGCACGGATGCCTGCGCAGGGCCATCATTCAGTCTGCCACACTCCGCAGGAAATGCTGTCCCTCCATGAGAATGCGTTCACAGAGGCTCCGAGCTGGGGGACTCTGAGCTCTCTTCTGTATCAAAAAGCATTCACTGAGCGCTCACTATGTACTAAGAACTTTTCTAAGTGCTGGGGATACAAAATGGAAATGATAATACTGGTAAGAGGAAAGAGAAAGAGGAGGAAGAGAAAGAAACTGACTTCTGTTGAACATTGCCTATGGGTCAGGCATTCTTCCTGCATCTTTGCTGTTGTTCAAGGGTGTCGCTTTGCACACATGAAACACCTGCGATCCGGGGAGTCAGTGACTTGCCTGAGATCATCGAACTTCTATGCTGCACATTCAAACCTCACCCCCCTTTCCCCTCTGACTCTCCAGGTTTGAGACACCCAGGACACCTCCAGTCTACACAGAGAAACCCCTGCAGGGACTGAGCCCTGGACCCGCCCCACCAGGGGTCACTTTCCTCTCTCCCCAAAGGGTGAGCCTGTCTGCATTCGTGACCTTCCCTGGGTGGTTTCCAGAGGCAGCTGGAGGGGACTGGCTGGCCTGCAGTCTCTAGCCTGGGTGCCTAGAGTTCTGCAGAAGACAGGGGGAGACCATGGTGACGGCGAGGCTCTGGGCCCTGAGGTCGCCTACGGCCGAATTTACATGTTCTTGGCCGTCCAGGTGCGTTCCTTCCTCTTTTTAATGACCCGACATATTTATAGCTCATCCTTCAAAGGGCAATGCGCTGTGGACTTCAGTCTACAGACCACAGTCTTGTAGAGAACGGGAGCAAATTAGGTGTTTAATACATGCTGCTGAGCAAAGGGAGAAGAGCCATGGCAGAAGCCAGAAAAAATCTAAATAAAAAGCCTCGTAAGAGAAATTCACCTCCAGTTACTCATAATCTTAATTATGACAATCCACCTCTTGAATAGTCGCTGTGTACCAAGCCCATTCATGTACTGTTGATACACATTAATGTATTTATGCCTCACGACGTCCCTAAGAGGTGTAGGCATAGGCCTTTCATCACTAACTCAGCAGGTGCTCAGAGAGGTTAGGTAATTGGTCTAGGACACACAGCTGGCAGACACAAAGTCTGGATTCAAAGGCAGGTGTGCCCTCGGCCCATTCACAACCAAGCTCCTCCCGCCAGGCCACAGAAAGAGGCCAGCCACGCCTTTGAGCCCACTGTTTCATTATATTCCCACAACTCTGTGCAGCGGGTCATTTTCTTCCCCTATTTTACAGTTAAACAGACCAAGCTTCAGCAAGGCCAGAGGACCTGTTTGAGGCCCACGGTAAAGAGGGCACCAGAGGAGGGAGGAATGGGGCCTTCGGAGCCTGAGGCCACATGGGTCCAGATACACCGACCGTCCACCTGAGAGAATAGGCCCAGAACTCCTGGGTCTTCTCGCTGCCTGTGGGGGCCAGGGGGCAACTTATTGGTACTTGTTTGCTATTTTTCTCCCTGGAAGCCCCTCCCCCAGCCCTTCCATGGTTGGCCCCAGCTTAGCAGTCAGACACACAAAAACTTCATCTCTTCATGAGGGTGTCAGAGCACCCCATTTCTCGTCACCTCCACCTCTGGCCTGGCCCATGACAGGACTCCAGGATGCTTGGGTACAGCCGGACCAGGGCAAGGGAGGGAGGTGGTAAGTTTCATTCAGAGGTGGGGAGGCCTAATGAGCTCCAGTTTAAACAAGAAAGAAACAAAGAGGGTGAGAAGACCCTACGTTATCTTAGAAAAGGACCAGAAAAGGCCCAAACACGGGGCCCACCTCCCCTTTCAAAGCAGACCACACCCCAGGCCAGGCAGCCCTCAGGGGAGAGGTCTGTCGGTCCCTGCCCCCATGTCTATTTCCCCATGGTGACTCTTACTTACTTTCCAAATACGGAAAGGCCCAGAACTTGGGGGCCCCCAGGCCCCCTGGGGGTGGGGTGCTGGGGTGTGGCTTCAGACCGTAGTTCTGCTCTGGGGGTGGGAGGCCCCTGAGCGCCTGGCTGGGTGGAGTCAGGCCCGGCACAGGGAAGGAAATGGGCAGGGCCTCCGGGGCCCCGGGAGGAAGGGGAGCCGACCAACCGGTGAGGAGCTCGGAAGAGACCTGGGGCTCCCCCTAGCAGGTGGGGCAGTTCCTGAATGCGGAAGCTGGCTACATGCTGTCAGATCTTCAGAGCTTCTGCGTGATTGCTGGGAACACATCGTGATGTGGCTCACACAGCAGGGGTGCCAAGAACACCATGCCCACTTGCCTAAGCTTTCTAGGCCCCGCTTAGTTTTATTTGTCCTTTATACTCAGCCTGGGGTCCCCTTTCTCTCTGGTCTGACGTAGGCGCCCCCCTTGCGGCTCCTGAAACCTCTTCTTTATCTCTTCCATTACACTTACTCCATTAAATTGTGACTGGCTGCTTGCTTGTCTGAGCCTCTCTCTAGACTTCAAATGTTGAGATTATTCATCTTTGTATCTGAGCAAAAGGTCTGACCCAAAGTGGAGCATGAGCCAGACAGAAATATACATTCTAATTATTGTTCAGTTTCTAATTATGTAGGACATTAATTTCTCTTGTCTTAGAGGATCCTCATAGCAGTGCCTGGAGAACGAAGGATTGTCCCTATTTTCCAGGTGAAACTAATGCCCAGCTGGCAAAGGGGTTTGTTCTGGGTCATTCAGCTGGTGAGCTGCCGAGTCAGAACTGACACTCCTGTCTGATTTCAAAAACCGTCTACTTTCCACTATAGCAAAAGCCTTAAGACAGTGATTCCCAGCCCTGGCTGAGACTCACCAAGGGTAATGTGAAAACACACACATCCCTTGAAGATATGATAGAAGCAAGGAGTTCAAGGGAGAAAGAGGGAGAGGAAAGATAGAAAGGGAGAGAGAGAAAAGAGACAGCGGGTAAGCAATTATAAATGCCAGACCAATAAGAAGCTCTGCTGTAATATTATCATCTAAACAGAAACGGCTCCAAAACATAGCAACTGATGAATTGTAACAAAAGAGAATCTATTTGATCTTGAAGCTAGAGATATTCCTCTGTCAATGCCCAGGGCTTGTATCATGGAGCAAAAGAAGAGGTAGTATAGTATAATTCTAGTACGCTGCTTGGCCTGTGAACAATACAAAAATGAAATCTTAGCATGGTAAGTGAAGTGAACTGGATTTCAGTTGTTGGAATTACCCTATTGAACAGAGTATGGAAAGCTCAGATGAGGCTGCAGGACAAAATAAATCTAAGAGCATGGACAGTAAAAAAGGAGAGGATAGCCAGTGGCGTAAGGATGCAAACATTAGATAGCAAGCTAGGGACTGTTAGGAAACTGATGGGATAAGAAAAATTTGCATCAGAGACACTTCTTTTAGTACAGGGATTGTTTTTTTGAAAACATCGGTTTATGAGCCCCACCTCGGACCCCCCATTTCTCACAAGCTCCTCAGGTGACTTTCATGGGTTCAGACCTCCTTGGAGCCATTGCCTGACGGCCATGCACGGTCCAGGTGGGGTGGTCCTCATCTTGCGGGTCCCAGCACACAGCTGCCTCTAGGCAGGGGTCTGGGAAGCAGAGGACCTTGTGCACTGGTGCTGCAACTTTCCTTTGAGGAAGTCATTTGCCTCATCTTTCCGTCCTTCAGCTGACTCTGATTAATGACTGTGATCACAGCAATGTCCCCACATCCTTCCTTGGTGCCTGTCCTCCGGAGCGGAAGGCCACTCCGGTTCTCAGTGTGAGTACTGCCCTGTTCACCTCCTGACTTTTTGGTGACCCTCACTTTGATGTTGGGCTTTCAGTGGCCTTTCTGACCTTTGCAGAGGGGAAAAGAGGTTAGGATGTTTTCATGGCTGTCCTGAATCACATCAGGTTGGCCCGTCCTCTGTGGGAATAGGTAATGACTTTAGGGAACCTTGTGGGGCAAGGCGAAGCATGCTAGCCTGGAGGCTGGGCACCTCAAGGATGTGGTTCTCAAACAGCCCTGATGCTGGGGAACCCCAGGCAGGCACTTTTCCTCTCTGGTTCTCAGTTTCTTTATCATGAGCTGGGCTCCGGCCCGCTCCAGCTCAGTCTAGTTACCGTATGTTGTGTCTTCGGCCATACTTTCCTGAGAGCTGTTCCAGGGCAGGGGCCAAGACAGCCCGGCTTCTGGATCCCTTCAATTTCCCATCCCTACCTTCTCATGGGGCAGCTCATAGTAGGTACCCCTGGATTGGTTGTTAAGTATAACGGCTTTGTGGACAGCCCTTTAACATTTTCTTGTCCCAAACACACATTAGCACCCTTAATCAGCAGGGCGAATCTGCGAAGTAAGCATTATTATTATAACAGGATGTTAGAATGGGGTGTTTTCTCTCTCTCTTTCTCTTGGTTTTCAAAGGCTGAAAACAAATAGCAGGTGGCATCTGGTGGCAGACCATAAGTGCAGCGCTTACAAAGGGGGCGACCCAAACTGATTCCCCCATCTCCCGTCCACCACGCATTCCAACCATGTTAAAGAGCGTGAACCACCCATTTTCAGGACTGATGATGGTGGAGTTGTGGTTTCAATATTGGTCTAGAGTGGACTTTTTATTATCAGGAAAATACTGAGCCATGCCTGGGGTTTGGTCTAAGGGTGGGATAAAATATACCTCTGACTGGGTGTAACAATGTATTAGTTTTCTATGGCTGCTGTGATTAATTACTACATGTTTATGGCCTTAAAACAACACACATTTATTATTTTAGAGCTCTATAGGTCAGAAATCTGACATGAAGCTCAGGGAGCTAGCATGGAGGCGTCAGCAGGCTGCACTCCTTTTTAAAGGTTCTGGAGGAAAATCCATTTCCTTACCTTTTCCAGCTGTTCCGATTCCTAGGCTCAAGGCTTTCTTCCGTTTCCAAACTCAGCAATGTCGGATCAAGCCCTTCTCCTCTGCCTCCCTCCTCTAGATTCCATACACCCTCCCTGACTTAAGGTCAGTCGATTAGCAATCTTAACTCCATCTTCAGCTGCATGCCCCCTATATCATGGAGCCTGAATCACACACAGGTTCCAGGAGTTAGGCCATACCATCTCTGGGGAGCCATTATTCTGCTGACCACAAATGGAGAATGGTAGGAAGAAATAAAAATGCTTCCGGCTTCCTGCTTGCTAAGCATTGCTCACCCAATAAACTTAACCGAATCCGTTGTACAGGTGAGAAAACTGAAGATAAGAGAGGTTAAGGGCGGGTTCCATTCTTGATGGAGTATTGGCATTCCAATGCCCCATCCTCTCCATCCCCACTGGCATTCTGATTTAATGGATCTGCGAGGTGGCACCGGCATTGGGATTTTGTTAAAGCACTCACATGATTCTAACCAATGGCCACGCTGGGAACCACCAATCACCTAGCTTAAGGAATTCCTCCAAGTCATTACTCCAAACACCTGTAGAGCATGGTACTGCCCTCAGGCCTACCTTACTTTAAAGCCCCCATGAAGGTGTTGGCGGAGGAGGAAACACCTACACTTCTACCCACAAGCTGTCTCCCCATTCATCTCCACTAACTGCACCCCAGCTTTGTTGGGACAGCAGTACCTGCTACTGTAGGGAATAAGGCATGTTGGTTGTCTTGCCTGAGGGTTTCAGCCCCAGGTAAGTTCACTAGGGATTCAGTGAGACTGAGAACTGACCACGAACATTCTTGGAGTAGAAGGGTTTATACGGGCTTTATTCTGTCTGTGGTAGGTCGAGCACTAGAATCATGTCTGCATCCAGCAGTCTGCAGGTCCATGTCTTGCCAATGGTTTCAGCCCTGGGAAAGGTCACTATCCATTCAACGTGACCAAAGAAGTGAAAGTAGCTCAATCTTGGGGTGAAAGGGTTATACACAATTTTATTTCCATGGTGGCTGGTTAATCACTAGAATCTCGTCCACTCAGAGCGAGTCTGCATGCAGCAAACTGGCCTCTGCCTCTGGGCCTCTCTGCCTGTACAGCTGTCCTTTGGGCCTCTGTCCTCAGTGCTGCCACCACTCCAGCCTCTGCTCTGCTCTCCTGCAGCCTTGCAGCTATGCCACCATGTCACCCAGAGCACTGGGCAGGGCTCTTTTTTTTTTTGGTATTATTATGTACAATTACATGAGTAACATTATGGTTACTAGACTCCCCCTATTATCAAGTCCTCACCACATACCCCATTACAGTCACTGTCCATCAGCATAGTAAGATGCTATAGAATCACTACTTGTCTTCTCTGTGTTATACTGCCTTTCCCGTATCCCCCCTCCCCCCACTACATTATGTGTGCTCATCATAATACCCCTTCTTCCCCCTTATCCCTCCCTTCCCACCCATCTTCCCCAGTTCCTTTCCCTTTGGTAACTGTTAGTCCATTGTTGGGTTCTGTGAGTCTGCTGCTGTTTTGTTCCTTCAGTATTTTTTTCTTTGTTCTTATATTCCACAGATGAGTGAAATCATTTGATACTTGTCTTACTCCGCCTGGCTTATTTCACTGAGCATAATACCCTCTAGCCCCATCCATGTTGTTGCAAATGGTAGGATTTGTTTTCTTCTTATGGCTGAATAATATTCCATTGGGTATATGTACCACATCTTCTTTATCCATTCATCTACTGATGGACACTTAGGTTGCTTCCATTTCTTGGCTATTGTAAATAGTGCTGCAATAAACATAGGGGTGCATCTGTCCTTTTCAAATTGGGCTGCTGCATTCTTAGGGTAAATTCCTAGGAGTGGAATTCCTGGGTCAAATGGTATTTCTATTTTGAGTTTTTTGAGGAACCTCCATACTGCTTTCCACAATGGTTGAACTAATTTATATTCCCACCAGCAGTGCAGGAGGGTTTCCCTTTCTCCACATCCTTGCCAACATTTGTTGTTGTTTGTGTTTTGGATGTCGGCCATCCTCACTGGTGTGAGGTGATATCTCATTGTGGTTTTAATCTGCATTTCTCTGATGATTAGCGATGTGGAGCATCTTTTCATGTGCCTATTGGCCATCTGAATTTCTTCTTTGGAGAAGTGTCCGTTCAGCTCCTCTGCCCATTTTTTAATTGGCCCTTTTGCTTTTTATTTGTTGAGGTGTGTGAGCTCTTTATATAATTGGGATGTCAACCCCTTATTGGACATGTCATTTATAAAGGGGCTCTTTATATAGAGTCAATCACAACATATTGCCCACATGTGTGTAGTGAGCTAGCCAACCAGGGCCAGGTGAGAATCCTGGCCACAGGAACCTTCATTTTATCCAAACTCCATAATCCACCTCCAACTCTGTCTCTGTCCTGAGCACTGTATGGAGCTCTTTATATAGTGACTCAGTCAATAATAGCTTATTGCCTATGAGTGTGGCAACATTAGCCAATTCCATCATTTTATCCACATTTGGGTTTCCAGATAAGCAATATGTTTGTCATTCACTCTCCTAAGGGACATATCTATAAAGGCAAATCTTCTGTTTAAAAATTTGTCTTTCTTTCAATTATACATACACACAATTAACCCAAAGTAAAAGCAGATAGAGCTGGTTTACAGTTTGTCATTGGCACATACCATCTCACTTGATAATATACCAAACTCAGTGATTCCTATGATGGGACTGTCACCCCCATCTTACAGGTATGGGAGGGTTAGAAAGGCTTATGATGGGCCTAAACTGACATAGGGAGGAAGAGGATCAGAGGTCGATTCAGGTCTTCTGGTTTCTGTTTCCTTACACTTCCTAGACTTCAAATAATTCAACAGCTATGTTGTGTGTCCTATAAAATCTATGGATAACCCCAGGTTGACTCTAATCTGTTTTATAAGATCTATCAGTTAGGATGGTTCAGCATAAGTGCCCAACACCCAACTAAAGTGCTTTGATCAAAAGATACTCCCAGGGGTGAGTGGTCCTAAGATTGATCAGAGGCTCAGTGATATCATCAAGGGCCCATACTCCTTCCAGCCCTTCTCTCTGCCAGCTTCAGCATATGGATAATGTCTCACTTCACTGATACAATGTGGCTGCCACAGCTCCAGACATCATATCCCCTCCTGATAGCATGTGATAGAAGCAAATGGAGCATCATAAAAAGGGCCTTCCCTTCAAGTGCCTTTTTCTTTTCTTAGAGGAAAATCTTTCCCAGAATTCCCTTTACATCTCCCTGGCAAGAGTGAAGTTGTGCCTTGCTTTGAGACTAATCACTGACAACAGGGGATGGGCTTACCATAATCTGATTAGACCAATGTGGGGAAAATGGAAGGTCCTATGGCCAGGATCCTCACCTGACCCTGGTCAGCTAGCTCACTACACAGGTATGGGCATTACATTGTTATTGACTCTATAGAAAGAGCTCCGCCTAGTACTCTGCACAACACGGTGGTATGGCTGTAAGGCTGCAGGAGAGCACAGATGAGACTGGAGTGGTGGCAGCACTAAGGAGAGACTGAGACAGCTGCGTGGGCAGAGAGGCCCAGAGGCAGAGACCCGCTTGCTGCATGCAGACTCGCTCTGAGTGGACGGGATGCTAGTGACTGGCCTGCCACCATGGGAATAAAGTTGGGTATAATCCTTTCACCCCAAGAACATTCTACTATCATTTCTTCGGTCACACTGAATCCATAGTGAACTTGCCCAGGGCTGAAACCCATTGGCAAGACAATTGGCAGTAGTTGGCAGGATTCATTGTTGACCAAGGAAAAGAAAAGGCTGCCCTCATGGGAGGAGTCTATCAGCAGGCTGCACCTATGGACGGGGAGACATTTGAGTGTCCTCCAGTGGACCTGTGGTAGTGGGAAGGGGTGGAGGACTGGGGTCCACCCCAAGAGAAAGCTGACTGAAATGGCGTCACCACGAAGTGCTGTGCAAATGGTAAAGGATGTCGTGGTGGCCCAAGAGGAGGCAGCACAAGGAGGAGCAGTGGCCCGAGAAGCAGCAGCACGAGAGCGCAGGCGGCCAGGTGCCGGGGGGCAGGGGAAGGATGTAGTGGAGCTGTCAGCCCCAGAAATGGAGGAGCGGAGGCTTGACGAACAGGTGGGGGTGGAGGCCCTGCTGGTGCCCGAGGCATCGGCCCCTCCTCGGTGGAGACCCCACCTGGCTGAAAGCTGGTGGAGAGCCCAAAGGACTCGGCAACCGCAGGGTCTTCCAGAAGAGATGCAGCCCCCTCCTCACGTTGTGGAGCACTCCTGCTCTGCTTCTGTCTTCAGGCTCAAGTACAAAAGGAAATACGGTCTGCTTCTTGAAGGAAGAATTTATAGGGCCCTGTGAAGGTCGCGAGGACCCAGATGTGGGTTGGTTTGAACCACTGAAACAGCTGCATGGACAGAGAGGCCCAGAGGCAGAGACAGGCTTGCCGCATGCAGACTCGCTCTGAGTGGACAGGATTCTAGTGATTGACCTGCCACCATGGAAATAAAGTTGGGTATACCCTTTCACCCCAAGAACATTCTGCTATCATTTCTTTGGTCACATTGAATCCATAGTGAACTTGCCCGGGGCTGAAACCCATTGGCAAGACACCAAACCAACCCAAAGCAGGGGTGCTAATTTTATCTCCTTGCTCCTACCCTCTCTCACATTCAATCAGGTCCTATCAATTCTACTTCTTAAAAGGTTCTCAGATCTGTGTCTTCTGCCATCTCCACTTTCACTCCCTTGCTTAGAATATTGCACTGGCCCAGTTGTTATCTTACCTCCATTCTGGAACCTTCCCAAGAGAATCCTTTCTAACATGCAGGTGGGGCTGTGTCACTCTGGGGTCTGGCCTTAATGGAGCTTTCTACTTGTGTCACTGTAAATGTGTGTTTACCTGCCTTTTTGACCCTCTTGAGGACAGGGTCCTTGTCTCCCCGGTACCCAACATAGGACCTGGTGCACAGAAGATGCTCCATAAATAATTGTTGGAAGGAAACATCAGTCTGGATTCAAATCTCAGGAAGATTATTAAGTTCTAGTTTGGTGTCTCCTGAGGATTGTCTTCAACCAACAAATCTGAGTCACCAATATTTCACTTTACTGAATGTAGACACTTTATTGAAAGTTAGTGGGTATTTTAGAGAATAAGGTGCCCAGGGTGGCAGCCTGGGGTGGGGTCAGCAGGGTTGTGGAGGTCTCAGGGGCTGGTCACTTGCTGTAGCTCTCAGAGCCTGGCTCCGGGAGACCCGGGAGGTCTTCTCTCAGCCCAGAGCCTGCTGGCCTCTCCTCCTCTTCACGCCCTACTGACAGCAGGTCCTCAGCTTCATCTGAAACAGGAAGTGCGAGTCTGGAGCAGTCTGGTCCAGGGCCTCTCCTCCCTCAGCTTCCCCTTTGGCTCTAAGAGACGGCAGCCCCCAATGGGTGTTTCCCACTAATGCCCCACAGTGGGGTGTATTCAGTGGTCTGGAACCAGATTCATCACCCGGCTGTAGGGACACACTAAGGTTGCAATAGGATTTGGGTTCATCCACAGAGAGCCCTTGGCCTTGGAAGCTAAAGGCAGCATTGAGAATCTAACACATGTTGGCCAAGGTCACTTCTCTACTGAAAGTTCTGATCTTATCTCTCTCTGCTTGAGGACCTCCTGTCGCTCTGACAACCTCAACCCAGCATCACCGTTCCCGGGAAGCCTTCCCAGACCCTCCAGGGAGAAGGGAGCCCTCCCTCCTTAGGGCTCTCGCTGGTTTGGGTGCAGACTTCCGTCTTGGCATCAGGGAAGCCAAAGAACATTCACTGGCTATGTCACTCACTCCCCCACTTGCTGGAAGCTTCTTAAGGACATTGCAGGTGTTCTCAGTGCCCTTGTTATGGTTCATTTTCTCCCTGTAACACCTCTTCAGAAGGAAGAGGGAGAAATGCTCACTTCTCCCTGGCTAGAATTCCCTCTCCAGGGTGTTGTACCCAGGCCCCCAAGGGGTGTGAGGATGAAGTTCGAGACCCTACCTCTCTTCCCACACCAGTGTTCCAGGCCGGCTCCACCACTAGTGTCCTTTCCCCATGCCTCTCTCTCTCTTACTTGCCCCTCCAGCCCCCCACCGGAACAGGAGGTCCTTGGCAAAGAGGAAGCCCCCTGGACTGCGAGCTCCTCAGGGGAAAGGGCTGTGCTGATGGCATCCCAGTGACCAGTGGCTCCATCGCACTCCAGACATCTCACCAAGTGCAGAGGGTCAACAGCCTGCCTTGCCCCTGGCCGGCCCCCTGCCTGCTCAGGCTTCCCTACCTGCCGACGCCTTCAGAGACTGGATGTACTTGGACCAGAAGGAGCAGTCGGCCTTCTTCAGGCCCTGCCGACTGGGGAGCAGGGCACTGAACTCCTTGTAGCTCTCTCCACCAGCATGGGGGACAAAGTCAGGCCAGCGGGCTGCAAATTCAGGTGCTTTTCTTGAGAACTCATGAGGGTAGTTGGGATTTCTGGAAAAATGATATGAAACAAACATCCGCGAGGGAAGCTTGTCTTTCCTTCTGTCACTTGGGTTCACTTCCCTCGTGTACTTGCCGTCTCTGAGGACCAGATGACACATCTTTAGGTGTCAGCTCAGGCTCTGAACCTGCCTGATTGGATTCCAGGGCAGTGCTCGGCAATGCTCCATTACAAACAGTTAAATCTGACTCTCTACCCTTAGGCCAGTCCTAGCAGAGGTGGACATGGCTTCCTGACACAGCAGCATCACTTAGGACCTGGAGCTGCCCCTCTGTCTTTGAATGCTCTGGAGGTCACATGTCCATTGCTATCTCAGTGTCCTTCCATCTGGACACCGCAGCCAGTCTCTGGAATACCCTTGTCCGAGGCCTGGGCAGGAGGGTGGGCCTAGAGCCAGGCCGACTTGTCTGCCACCTATGGGTCAACTTCCCTGTGAAGGAGGCGTCACAGCCTCTCAGACTCGGGCTCCTTCCCAAACCTGGCGCCTGGGCCCATCCTCCATGGTGTGCGGTTCCGCAGCCTGCAAACCAGCCCCAGCTGACCTCCTGACAGTTGCCAAACAAGGTCTGTTTCTCATCCCTGGAACCTGAGATGCCTTGGCGGACAGGTGCTCCTCCTCCTCGGCCTCTTCCTGCCCTGCCTACCTGAACATTCTTTTTTTCCTTGAAGGCCCACCTTCAGTGTCACTACCTCACAACACATTTTCTAAATCCTGAATTAAGAGAAATGTCTTTCTGCTCAACTCCCCCAACTGTATAAAGTTCAATTTGTTTTGCTTTAAAATTTGGTTGGGTTTTGTTTCAGAATGTCAGTAGCTTAAGCTGAACCATGACTTTTACCTTTCCAGGGGATGGAGTACCATGCCAGGTGACCAATGTATGTCTGGCAAAGAGATAAAGGGAGAGACGGAAACTTCAGGGTGGAAGGAACAACAGGAACCAGCTTTGGAAGTTTGGGAGTAGAGGCACGTAACAGCGGGGGCGGGTAGAAGGGCGGAGGGGTAGAAAGGTCTTGAGCTTTTTAATTTGATAATAAAAGACAGAGGACTTGGGGTGACTTTGCCTTCCAGGGGACTTGGCACTGTCTGAGATATTTTTGTTCTCACAATTGGAATGCACACTGAGATGCTACCGGCATCTAGTGGGGGGGGGGGAGGCCAGAGATGCTGCCAAAGGCCTGCAATGCATAGGACGCCCCAGTGCAAGACTTACGCAGCCCTGGTCCTGAGGTTGAGAAACCCTGACCTGGGGCCACCAAGTATGGTTAAACAAGAGACCATATGATTGGAAATATTCTTCAACAGGGTTAATCTGTGCAAAGGTAGTCTAGGCTGGAAGGGGGACAGACGGGGAGAGCAGCTGCAGGTGACCAGAACACCTAGGGAGGAAAGGGTGGGAGCCCAGGTGCCCAATGTGGCCCTTGTGCTCAGTGAGGGCAGAGGCAGCACACGGACATTCCCGCACATGGGCCCACTCACCCAGATCGGAGGAAGTTGGAAAAATACTGCATGATTTTCAGTGACAACCTTTTCTCCTCCAGAGTAAACTGCCCCTTGTAGGCAGGGTAGAAGGGAAGCCCAAAGGCATACTGAACATCTGGCAGCAATTCCAGGCTGAGAAAACACATGGAATAAGGAGAGGCAAACGTTAAAGCAATGATAAACTGCTGGAAAACCCAAATGAGAGAAAAACCATCATTCCTCCCCAGTCGAAGACTTTTCTGTCTTTTTGTTTAGGATTCCTGTTTAGTGCTTAGTGAGGCTGAGGTCTGCCTCGGGCTTTAGTCCAGTGGCCCCCTTGGGACAGGTCCATGGCGCATCTATTGGATGAAGCATACCCAGTGCCAGGCAGCTAACTCTCTGGAAAGTCTGTAAGCAGCTTTCCAAGAGAATGCTGTTTTAACCATATTCAAACCACGATACTTATATCAATTGAACATCTGTCTGTGCAAAATAGCTTATATTTTGAGGCCCCTCTATGTGCCCTTGTTCATATATTACTTGCGTTCTCAATACCTCTTCAAGGTTGACATTTATCCATGTAGCCAACCCTGGTACAGTGCCTGGCACATAGCTGCAGGTCAGTAAATATATGCTCTGGCCAAACTGAGTATTTAATAAGCAGCAGGAAGGACGGAATAGAGATTTGGAAACCAGATGAGTAGTTTGAAATGGACTGGGCTGGAGCTGGTACTAGGAGACCAGTCCAGTGGAGTACGGGTCTGTGGGTGTGAACATGAAGAGTGCCCCATGAATTAGGGAAGTCCAGTAATTTGCTCCAAGTCAAAGTATCCCCCAGAGTGGAAAACCTGGGGGGATGTCACAGCTGTGTAGTAAAGAATTTGGCTTTTCCTAAAGTGAAGTCTGGCTTTTGTCCTCTGGCGTCTGGGAGGTAATGCACATCCTACCTGACAGGAGTGTCTTTGTTTAGGGCAGGGGCTGGCCACACTGGATCTTTGGGAAATGTGGCCACCCTCGACAGTCGTAGGGTGGGGGCTGGCCATGCCAAAGGGCCAACTGTATGACTTAGTGGGGTGCGCTTTGGTTCACATGGTATCAACTGACCTGGGGACTGAGATTAACCACCTGGGCCATCCATCATGCCTATGTAATAGGGCCCCAGGAAAACCTCTGAACACCAGGTTTGGGTGAGCCTCCCAGCTGGCACTACCCCAGGGCTTTGACACACATCAGTGCTAAGAGAGTAACTCCTCCTGGCTCCATGGGGAGAGGACGAGGGGTTTTGCTTTTGAAGCCCTCCTGGGGTCTGTGTTCTGTCACTCTTCCTTTGTCTGATCTTAATGTGCACTCCGAATAACCTTCACTGTAAGTGCCGCAGCCTTCAGCAAGGCCTGTGAGTCTTTCTAGTGAATGAGGAAACCTGAGGGTGATTTGAGGAACCCCCTGAATTTGTACTTGGTGTCAAAAGCGAGCCTGGTCTTACAGGGAGCCTGTGCTCTCTGACCTCACAGGTGGCCCCAACTTATTGCAACAGCTAAACTTCAATGTTACAGACGAGGAAAATGAAGTCCACAGAGTCAATGAAGTCTGACTCACCCAGAGACATGCAGTAAGCTGAACAGCAGAATCGGCTCAGGTCCACGGCTACCATCCCTGGGTCTTAGCTCCTCTCTCCACTGTCAAGCTGGGTGACCTCTGGCAAATTACCTGACTGCTCTAATTCCCCGCTTCATCGTCTGTGGAACAGGCTATCAATACCTACTTCACAGGGTTGTTGTGATGGTCAAAATAAGACGGTGTGTGTAGTAGGTACCCAAAAGGTACCTGCAGTGTTCCTTCTCACCCATCACTGTACCCCTGAGGGGTCAGCATCTCTAAGGGAACAGCCGCGTCACTGACCAGGGTACAGGCAGCTGCCACTGCTGCTCATCTGTGCTGGGGTGATGGACAGATACGCCCATGGACTGATGTCCTGGGAAGGGGCTCAGACTAGGTGGCTTCCAGATAAAGGTGATTTGTACAGAGGTTAAATCAGCATGAAGACAGCTGCAATGTTCTGTGAACAGACCGCATGGCTCTGGTTAGCACTCAGAGTGATTCGCTGTGATCATGCAGAGGCTGGGCGAGGGGGCCCTCGAGCGCAGGGGTCCAAAGCAGAGCACTTCGAGCCAAGAAAGCACCTTCCCTGTTGTCCCTCCCCTGCTCAGGCGGGGAACTGTGGTGACAGACAGGGACGGGGCTGGGCCGGAAGCTCAGGTGCCTCGCTCAGCCAGGGCTTCCGAGGGGCTCAAGACCTGGAACTCCTGCTGGGACCGTAAGGCTCCTCGGCAGGTGTACATGTGGCAGCAGCAGGGCATGGGAGGTGCAGCATGCGACAGGGTCACTCACGACCTGTGGGACTTTGGATGAGTCATCTGACTTCTCTGTCTCAGTTTCTTCCCCTGAAATACCACACCTACCAGCCTTGACATCTGGAAGCTATTAAAACACGTGTTTTCACGAATCCAGGTATTAGTATGGTGATTATTATGGTTCGATCCTGGGCCACACTAGAAGGCATCAGAGAAGGGACAGGAGACCGAGTGAGTCATACAGGAAGGGGAGGTGCTGACCACCGGGCGTGGGGTCTCTTTACAACCACTGCTGGGTCCCTCTTTGCGTGGGTTCAAGTTTTCCTTTGTTCTTGAGGGGGAGCAGGAAGTGAGAGTGTCATTAATTTTACAGTTCCTGGGACCTGCAGAGCGAAGTCCCTTGTCCTGTGCCAGAGGCACCTGGGGTCAAGCTCAGACAAGAGCCCAGATTCTGTGGTTACAAGTCGGCCTTTGGCAGCCAGCTCTGCCCAGCGCCTGCCCAGGACCATGCCCTGAGCGCTGTGATGTGCCAGGTACCGTGGCAGGCCCTTGACCGCCAACATTCAGGACCAGCTGGGAAATTAAATGCTGCCATCGCAGAGTTTCCAGGCAATAACCCGAGGCTCAGAAAGATGAAGTGAAGGCCTGAGGCACGGGAGAGCAAGGACTTGACGCTGAGTCTCCTGGGCCCCGAATCCTGTTCTCTGTCTACTCTGCCTGTGGGCAGAGGGCTGAGGGTCACAGCTGCCCAGTGAAGTTTTGAAATTCATAAAGAGAAAAGGAACACAAAGCCAAATGTGCCAGACAGAAGTTGTGACAAGGGCCATGAAAATCCCCTCCCCTCTACACCCAGGCTCGGGAGGTGTGCAGAGCACATGCACCCGTGTTCTCTGAGGGCACTGTGGATTGACTGTGTTGGAGTAATTCAGAGAGGTTTTACCCTGGAGGAAACTTAGACTCACACAGGCCACTTTCTTGCCAAGGCCCTGTAACTGTGAAGCAGCAAAGCCAGAACTGAGGCCCGGTCTGCGACCCCAGGGCTGCGTGGTCTTGGGGGGGTCCGCACAGCCTTGGCAGCTGCACCGCTCCTGTGCTGGCTGTGGAGGAACCAGGGAAGCCTGGAGTTAACAGGCAGCAGCCCTCCCCTGCCCCGGGGCCTGCTCTTCCTCAGCGCTGGGGCTCAGGAGGCCCCTCGGAGACGAGCAGGCTGCCCTCAGGAGTCCCCACAATCCCACTGGCTTCAGACAACACAAGTGTAGCCCCTCACAGTTTCTGGAGTTCAAAGGTCAGGCAAAGGTCTCCCCGTTAAGATCAAGGGGTCAGCAGACTTTGTTCCTTCTGCTCGGTGAGGTGGGGACGGAATTCAGTTCCTTGAAGCAGAGGAGCCAGTTCCAGTTCTCTCGGTGGCTGTGAACGGAGGGCCGTTCCCTGATCCTAGAGGCCACTGTTCACGGTCCCCTTCCTCAGTCGCCTCATAGCTAAGAGGCCTCAGACAAGACACATAACCCATCTGGGCCTCAGTGTCCTCATCTGTACAACGGTGACACAGTCATGCTTCCGAACATTGAATGAATGAGGTTTGGCAATAAAACATTTCAAATCTCTGGCTGGGTTTCTGGCTCATATGGCCATTTTTTTTCCTTTTTCCTGTGAGCAACACCAGAAGGCTTTGGAATGGGGGTCTTTAGCCTGGGGTTCCATTATAAGATTTCAGAGGACTGTGAGCTCCCTGAAATTATATTTAAAATGGTATGACAATGTATATGTGCATCTCCCTGAGGCGAGGCTCCAAGGCTTTCAGTACATTCTCAAGAAGATCTGTGATGGTCTGCTGGGACATGTTCAACAACTGGCTTTTGCCAGTTCCATGGTGCGAGTACTCCTGCCATAGACAATTCCAGGCTGCATGTGACATCAGGGAACACGGGCTTGGTAAAGATGTCACCGCTGGCTCTTGTGAACTGGCGCGAGCCGGCTCCAGCCCACTGGGGTCTGTGACCCCAGGAGGTGACAGAGCACTGCTTTGGGGGGAAGACGTGGCCTCCCAGCCCATCTGATCAGTCTAACTTGAGAGCCATTGTTTATGAGGCCCTCTGCTTTGTCTTTCCCTTCGCAGGCCGATGCTTATGGGGATGCGGGAGTTGTTTCGGGCAGCGTCAGGCAGACATCCGGAGGAAGACAGACGCTGCGAGCCTTGGAAGAGGGCGTCTGGGATCAGAGAACCCTGGGCCCTGGCTGAGAGTCCCAGGACCCTCTGGAGGAAGGAGGGGTTTGGATTCAGCATCAGCAGAGAGAGACACGGGAGACACTCCAGGGCCTGCCGGAGGTAAAAGGAGTTAGCCGAGGTGGTGGAGTGGCCACAGTGCCCACAGGTGGGGGCAGACCGTTTAGGCAGAGCCGTCTGCTTCCTTTGCTCTGGGCTGGGTTTGATCACTGATAAATCATAGGCCCAAACCTGTGGCAGTCACAGAGGTGGTCCTTATGGCTCTATCTCCCTTCTGGCTGTCATTTGCTGCCTTTGGTAGTAACACCCTGGTCAAACTTCCCCTCATCTGACAGTTACTCGTCTCAGGTTCAGACCAGGGCTGGATCTTCTCACTGTCACGTGTGGATGTGGGGACCAGGAAGCCTCGCTGCCCAAGCTGGGTGGGCTTGGATCAAGCCCCCTTTTCCAGCACTGACTCTCTGAGCCTTGGCTTTGGTCTGTGGAATGCGGGTGGCCATTCCTGCTTGGCCTCCCCCACGGCATCGCGGGGTGCTCACAGACTGCCGGTGGGTGGATTCCCTCTGAAAATCACAAATTGCCAGCTGAGGAAGAGCTACTGTTGCTGCTGTCGGTGACCTTACGTTTAGCCAGACTGAGGGAGGAACAGACCCGCCACCAGCTCAGCCGTGACCTGAGTGTGTGTTTCAGTTTCCGGATGTGAGTATAGTTCAGGGAGGGTCGTGGCAAAGCACAGGACATCAGGACGACACCGAACTCGAGCCACATTTGCCAAAAGCCTATTGTGGTGGTGCCCTGAATAGGCGCAGGCTGAGAATACAAGGTGGGAGTCAGGTGTTGTGCCATGGAGCCCACAGTCTTACAGGAAATGCAGATAAACCACCATTTCTAAAAAATAAAATTCTGTGAGTTGTATGCTAGACAGATGGTAGAATTATTTACAAAGCCCCGTAAGAAGAGAGAGAAAAGGAGTACCACTTGTTGTTGGCAAGAAGCGGATG
This sequence comes from Smutsia gigantea, assembly GCA_032199065.1. Lineage (NCBI taxonomy): Eukaryota > Metazoa > Chordata > Mammalia > Pholidota > Manidae > Smutsia > Smutsia gigantea. Next base: position 38,586 of record JAVSCE010007794.1, read on the forward strand.
GCGGTGAGAGGCAGTCACTGGGCTCGGCCCTGAGATGACTGGGCTTCGGCCTGCGGGGCGTGTGGGGCGTGCGGGGTGTAGGCTGTTCTGAGCTTCGCCCAGAGGGCAGGACGGGGCTGGCTGGGCACGGGGAGTGGGCAGCTGCAACAGGGAGCTCTGGGCCTCTGTCTCGTCCTGAGAAGCAGGTTGTGCTACAAAGTGAAATGGGACATTTTCCTGGTGCTGGAAAATCAAACGCTTGTGAACCAGTAAATTGCATACTCCTGAGGTCCTTTAGGCTCTGGTTCTGTGAAAGGTGTGTGACCTGAGGCCCGAGGAATTGAGGGCTACTCTTTAAAGGACATGGGAATGGGGACATTGGGGGTTTCTAAGCAAGCAACTTGCAAGCTGCATTTCCCTTAGAACCATTCCTGGAGTGATGTGGGAAGGAAGGCCGGACCTGAGGACTCAGGGTTGCTGCAGTACTCCAGGAAAGACAGGGCTGGTCCTTTTTACATAATGTCCCCCAACCTTGCCTTTAAGCCATCCTACTGGCTCATCTTAAATCCTGCTGGTGTGGACTTGTAGGGAGGCTAAGCCTGCATTCCAGCAAGTCAAAAGCCAAAAGCCACAGTTCAGAGATTATACGTTGCACAAGCTCCTGACTTGAGCTCCGCTCCCAGGATGAGGGAGCCGCCATTCGTGGATATTTGGGGCTAGTTAGGGAGCATGACTGAGACCTAAGTTCTGCTCAGAGGAAGCCCACACTCTGGGCCCTGCTGACATGATGACCTGAGCTGGGCTTCCCTCAAGGTGAAGAAAGGGTGAATAGCATCTTTCTTGACCTAAACAAGCCACATTTTTGCATAATGGAGATTGTTCTTCTGATAATGGGTTGAAGAGACTTCTGCTGGGGAAAGGCTCATTGCTCAGCCCACCTGATTGATAGGAAAGCCGTTTTTCCAGAGATTTCTATCCCTGTTGTTCTGTCTGCAGGAGGAAGTTTGTTGACCTCATTCCCGTTAAATATACTCCCGTTCTTATCTCTCACCAGTATCTCTAGATAACTTCCTCTGGAGGAGGAAATTTGGGAACAAGCAGGAATCAAACTCTTCTGCTTCTCAGGCTTTTAAAAAAGAATTTTTGGAGGGGTTGGAACATTGTTAAATAATTCACAAACAGACGCCTGTATATGTGCTTCTCTTTGGGCAAATCTAATTGTTAAAGTTAAGAATCTGCTTATGAATTAATCAAGAAGTAATTATATGCTTTACAAATGGCTTGTGTTTTACAAAAGGATTCACTCTGTGATTCTTGAAAAGCAAGCTCCCTGATTTACTTTAAATAATACAATTCCATCCCTACCCCAAGTGAAATACCTGAATTATTTCCATAATTCCCTAAAGCCCAGCAGGGCCAGATGATATATTGTTTTGCAGTACAGGCAAAGCTTTCAACAGGCTTGCTGGATTAACCTGGACAATTTTTCCCAATATAAAGCATATTAACTGCTGCTAGAAAAGCCTGAATTTTCCTGGCCCAGTGCATCTAGTCTCACCAGGAAGTTATGTGTCCACTAAGAGCCCACTGTGTTTGTCTCTAACCTGTTTAATCCCAACAGGGAGACCTTTCCTGTCTTGCCAGCTGCTCAGTCTCTAGATTTAGACGGGGATAGCATGCAGTAGGTAAATATTTAGCGAATCAATGTTGAAGAGAACATATAGCACAAGCCCTCATCTATCATGAGGTTGGAGTGGTCAGTTTCAGAAAATGATTTTACTTCTATCTTTACTGCAAAATAATCTTGCTAATCACACAGGATGTAGCCAGGCCAATGGACCCAATTCAAGAATCTAGCTATTTAATGTTTTCTTTGGTTTGCTAATTCCAACAAACTCATGAAGATACTCAACTGAAAAGATAATATTTTGAATTTGGAATGTTAAAGGCCCCTGGAATGCACAGAAATGTCTAGAATGCAAATGCAGTGGTGTACAAAGTGTCTCGAGTCTAGGATTTATGGCTTTGTTTTCCAGAGTTGGGACAGTTTACAAAGGAGGAACATTATTGCCTCTTAAGTCATTTTGAATTTGTTTTTCTTCTCAGAGCCTTATTTTTTCCTACAGGGAAAATAACTAGAATATCGAACATATACATTGTGCCAGGTGTTTAACATACCCTGACTCGAGTCTTCACACTATGAAGCAGATGTAACTATACCCATTTTATAGGTGAGGACTTTGAGGTGAAGGAACTTGCTCCAAGGCAGGCAGCTAATGGATGGAAGAGATGGAATTCAAACCCCATGTGTGTTCAGGCCGAGCTGCTTCTCCCTAAATGAAAGAACTGTCCAGCATCCTCTATGGAGGCCGGTGGCTGTGTCATCCCCAGAGCCCTGCCCCCCAGGCTTCCATCAGAGATAAACTGAGTTCCGTCTCCCTGAAATATCCTCTGCCTGTTGCATGTGGGAATGATGTCTGAGGACTCTGGGGACCAAGGACTTTGGACTGAGGACCTGAAGACAGCACACAGTTCAAGCGCAACAGCTGCCCCCAGCCGGAATGAGTTCCCATGGAAACCACAGGCCAGCCCCCGCCGGAGCTATGGGTGAAGGGCCGTGCCCTCCAGCGGCTGCTCTCGGTGCTGGTACCTGGAAGTGCCTGCACTGTGCTTGTTTCTTCCTGGGAGCTGTTCACTCCACTGCGGGCCCTTCCGGCCTACCACATCAAGCAGCATTAGTGGCCACCCAATGAGCGGCAGCGTCACACCAGGCAGCTAGCTAGGCAGTCGGCCCCACTGTCTCACTGAGCCGTGATCGCGCCTGCAGTCATGGAAGTGCCGTTGCCAGCCCCGTTCTGTGAGTGAGGAAGCAAGGCTTAGAGAGGCCACCGCCTGCTGAGAGGCCTCAGTGAGAGGCAAGGCCTCCAAGGACCGACAACATCAGAGCATAGATCTCCCTGCCACGCTTGCTGGGACCTGGCTCCTGGACAAGGCTTGGGAAGATGGCCCCCCGATCCTGGGCTGGCCACAGGGTCTGGGAGTCCTTTGCCCGTGAGTTGCAGAGAATGCAATGGGGGCTTCTCCTGAGAAGGCACTGGGACCGGTGTGTCCGTTGGAGGGAGCTGGTTAGAGAGGACATGGACTCAGAGTCAACAAGATGCAATGCAGAGCCTGGCAGGAAGGGGAGCAGGGGCCCTGGCAGCGTAGCGTGCAGGAGGTGGTGTGAGAGGGATAACTGGGCAAGGCATTTGGGAGAACACACAGGCCTCAGACTTGGGAGGGGGCAGCCGGATAGGGCCCCGCTGGGGGACAGAGACCCAGCAGCCTCCAGCTCAGCCTTTAACAGAAATGCCTCCCAAGCTCTGGAGCTGTGGTGCCCCTGGGTGTGTTTGGGGAGCTCCCACGGGGCCAGGGGTGGCATCTGGCAGGGAAGGGTTCTGCACTGAGTCAGGGATGAGGGGAAGGGGCTGCCACTTCCCTTCAGATGCTGTTAGTAACAACCCCTGTTGGAATGATCCCAGCAGCTGTTCTCAGTGGACACAATTTTGCCCCCAGGGACATAGGCCATGTCTGAAGGCAGTCTTGGTTGTCACAGATGTGGAGGTGCTTCTGGCACTAAGCGGGTGGAGGCCAGAGCTGCTGCCAAACGCCCTATAATGCACAGGACGGCCCCTACAACACTGGGGTTGAAATGTCAGTAGTGCTGGGCTAGGAAATCCTGGATCATGGTCATCCTGAAAATCCCTCTTCCTGAAACAGAGGGCTATGGAGAGGAATGACGGAGGAAACTCGCCCCAAATCTCCCCAGTGAGCAGAACTGAGCAAAAGAAACCTGGTAAGTGTTGTTCTGGTGCCAACAGCCTAGGAACTCAAAGCTGCCAGGCATTGTGCACACGTACGCACACTCCACACCCCCCTCTGCTCCCCAGCAGCCAGCACCGTCCCCAGGAACCCCTCCAATCGCCCTGTGGGACAGGTGCTATGAATCTCCCCATGTACAGGCGAGGATGCCTGGAGGCTCACAGAAGTCAGGCAACTCGCCAGAGGTCACACAGCTCCTGAGTGGGCTTGGCCACAGCAGGGACTCAAGAGGCTTTGGATGAAGTGGGTACGATGGAAAGAAAACCAGAGAGAGGGCAGGAGACAGGGTTTGGGTCCAGGCTGACACCTCCTAGCTCTGGGGCTGGGACATGATCCCTTCACCTCTATGGGCTTTTGTTTCTTCATCTATGAAATAAAGTAGTTGGAAATCACAATCTGTGATTCTTTGAATCTGAATCTTAAAATGGAAGCTGCTTCTCACACTATAGGTTTTGGTTTCCTTGTCTCCTCCCCCATCCATTAAAACAATTCCTTCCTCACACAAGTTGGGCCTGAATTTCAGGGAGGAAATCTCATCTATAATCCAGGGAGTACTTACTTAAGGAGCCATGCTATTATGTTGTGATCAATTAACAACAGTCTGTAAGAAAGTGATAATTTGCTGTTTTGTTCACTAGTTATGCCAGGAAAGCTAATACATGCTCATGGAAATGGAGGCATAAGACAGATGGCTGAAAATGTAAGGCATACACATATATTTTTAAGTCTGTAGATTTGGATCAGAAATAAATGAGACATGTGACAGCTCCAGGGCAGAGTGAGACAGTTATCTTTTCTGGCAGAAAAGATAAACTTGCCAACAATTAAATGTGTTCGTTTCTGTGATTCATTCATTGATTGAAGCGTCTACAGCACAGACGCACCATGCTGTGGCTGTGGTGGGGAGAGGTGACAGAGATACGGAGAATTGTCAACAACGGGTTCTGATGGACAAGAATAATGTGACATTCAGCACTTCCTGTTTGCCAGGCCCTGTTCTGTATACAAACCAATTATCACAGTAACCCTCTAAAGTAGGCACTATTATTATCCCCCTTTTTCAGGCAGAGAAACTGAGTCCTATGGAGGTCAAATGACTCGCCACCGGTCACTGAACTACTAAGAGTCCAGGTGGGTTTCTCATCAAGGCAGCTGGCGCAGCGTCCCTGCTCTAACTGGGACACTCTCTGCCTCTGTACATGTGGGAACATCTCTGCCTGTGAAATGTTTTAGTGACTCTGAGTCTCTTCCTTCCAAAATGATGGAATGTGAGAGTTAAAGGCACTTACAGATGACCAAGCCCAGGGGGTTTTAGACTGCATGGAATTTACTAGAAGCTCAGTCTGTGTAGACAGAGAGAAAGGGGCTGGCAGGCTTGGACCCTCCATCTCTCTCTCCTCCTTCCAGGGGCCCTGGGTCCAGGGCTCCACAGAGCCAGTGAAGACCTGGTGCTTCTGACCTCTCCCACCTCCCTACTCCCATTTTACAGATGACCAAACCAAGCCCCAAGGAGCCTCTAAACCAGAGTGGAAAGAACCCACTCCCAGCCTGTGAAATGAGGTGGTTGGATCACCTTCTGTCTGTCTGCATGACTTCCTACTACATCCCCCTCTGTGCTAGGAGGGTCCCTGGGCCCTGCGGTGCCACGATTGTGAGGACCCAGGAGGCACTCTGTGAGAGTCTGGTGCGTGAGCATTGCTTCCTTTCAAGGGAGGTTCCCTGGATCTGCACAGTGGAGCCCCGTCTGTGGGTCCCCAGAGGAGTGTGAGGGTGCTATTCAGCCAGAGAGAGACCCACACTGGCCACGGGAGACAGAGGATGCGATTCAGATTCTGTGCAAGGATCGCCCCTCTGAGGACCACCTCAACCCCAGGTCTGAAACAGACCCACAGGGGCCTCCCTGGCAGGGCTCTGGGGCTGCTATGGGCTGAACTGGGTCCCCTGCAAAGATACACTATAGCCCTAACTCAAGGACCTCAGAAAATGGCCATCTTTGGAAACAGGATCTTTGCAGAGATAACCAAGTTCAAATGAAAACACATGGTGGGCCTTAATCCAATATGACGGGTGTTCTCATAAGAAGGGGAAATTCAGATACAGACACAGAGGGAAAACAGCCATCTACAAGCCAAGAAATGCCCAAAGCGGCCAGAATCTAGGAGAAAGGCCCCAAATAGATCCTTCCTGGAGGCAGTATATCCCTGCTGACACCTTAATTGTGTACATCCAGGCTCCAGAGCTGTGAGACAGTACGTTTCTGTTGTTTTAAAGCAGCCAGTTGGTGGCACTTTGTCATGGCAGCCCCAGGACACTCACACAGGTGGGGCAGAACATTGTGGCTTCTGGCTGGAACCATATGGATCATCCGTTTGGTTTTGCTTTGACTGTTTTTGTCTTCGTGTGGCAGATGCATTTCTTGCTGTTTGCCCCTGTGACTCTGGGAGCTGACAGGCATACGCACCTGTTTAAGGATTCTGATGGACTTGCAACAGGAGTGGCTCGTCTTGTGTTATAATCTCTGCCTTAATAGGAAGGAAGGCAGAGAACTAGACTGAAGAACTCATGCGCTGGCCATGAGCTCTTGAGAGCCCTGGCATTTGGGAGATGCTGCCAAGGCTTATGCCAGGAACGGCTTCCCACGCCTGGCCTCCCTGACTGTGGGTGGCCACTGGGTTATGAGGGTTCCTTCGTCTCCACTCAAACCACTGGCTCTCTTCATCATTCCTCATTTCCCAAAACCTTAGCCCACCATTTACTTTCCTTCCTACAGCCTGGAGCCAGTTGCTTGAATCTAGGAAGTGGATCAGGTTGAAATTATAAATAGTTCTAAGTAGAGAAACCGCATGTTTTACTGGAAAGAGTTCTGGAGCTTAAAGAAGCCATGGGGCAGTTGCTGCTCTGTAACTAACCACTGCTTGTTCTTAGGGAAATCATGTGGAACTTCCTGAACCTCAGACTCTTCCTCTGTAAAACAGAAATGACCATTTCAACTCTGCTGACCTCTGGATGTTTTTGTGAAATGCTGCATAAATTGAATAATCTATCAGGGGAAAGGAGGTGAATAATGGGTAATTAGGAAAGCTAGAACATACTGAGGACTGGATTAGTGTTCTGGGGCTGAGGTAACAATTACCACAAACTAGGTGGCTTAAAGCAACAGAAATTTACTCTCTCTCAGTTCTGGAGGCCAGAAATCTGAAATCAAGGTGTCAGTGGGGCCACAGCCTCCCTGGAGGCTCTGGGGAAGAAGCCATTTCTTGCTCTTCTGGAGGATTCTTGGCTGGTGTCTCCTCATATGTGGGCACATCACTCCCACCTCTACATCCGGGGTCCCACTGCCCCCTCCTCTTCTGTGCGCACCCAATGTCCCCCTGCCTCTCCCTTGTAAGGACACCTGTGATGGCACTTCCGGCCCATCAGGATCATTTTCCCAGGTCAAGATTCTTGATCGCATGCCCACCCTCCCCTTGTCCTCCTAAGGCCCTGTTTACAGGTTCCAGGGATCGGCACTGGTATCTCTAGGTGGCCTTTATTCAGCCAAGAGATGTTGCCAGACACAGTGAAAAATGGGCATGTTTATAGGATTTCGCTTGATGCTGATGCAAAGTTAGACATATTAAAGCCCTCTTATGAGCTGGATAATTTATGTCCCAGATGTTATTAACACCAGCCCTGCAAGGGGAAACTACTAGCCTCGTCTTGCCGATGAGGATACCGAGGATCAGAGAAGCACAGGAGCTGGCCAAGACTTCACAGCTGGGAACTGGAGGGGCTGAACTTCCAGCTCTAAAGTTGGTGTTCTTACACCCCAACTCCCTGTTGCCCATAAAGACCATGGATGTGAGTGACTGATGTCCTTGCTGCATGTGGCAGGCCCGGCTTCCACGCTCAGATAAAATAAACAACTCTACTCTAGCATCTTTGGACACCTGACCCCTGCCATTCTGTTATCTGTGATGCTTACAGGAGGGGTGAGCACCAGAACAGCACTGGTCTTTGCCCTCAGCAAAGTATCCGGTCTTTCCAAAGGAGATCTGAAGTGAAGTGGCTCATCTGATGCAACTTATGAGAGTCCCGTCAGATATATGGGAGTTTGCTGACCCCGCCGGGAAAGGGTCTGGGGCTTCCAACACAGATGCACAGCTCAGGGCTGTAAGGTCAGGAAGAAATAGATCCTGTGGCCCCACAGTCCTCCCGCCCGCACCCTGAACATGCCTGAGCCCCGGCTACCCTCTGAATTGTTCTCATCTGGCCAAGACTAAATGCATCCCCTGCCACTTAGCCTCTTCACTTCCTTTCTTTAGCTAGAGAGCCAAACTTTTGTTCTTCTCTTCTGTGTGTTTTAATCTTGTCCTTGGCTTCTGGGAAATGCAGGACTACATTCTGTGCCCATGCGTCACCCACACTTGTCAATGGTTCTCTTCTACTTTTTCCTCTTATTTCTCTTTCCCATTTTGATAATTTTATTGCACCTGAGACTATTATTATAAAATGCATTGAACTTATTTGGGAAATAGGAATGGTATATAAATTAGAAGTAAACAAGACTTTCCTTTTGTTGCAAAAAAAAAAACATTTTACACTTTGGAAAGTCATTTTGCTTAGTTAGGCATTCAGTTTTTAGAGGCATAAACATGTAAGGTTAGTAAAGAAGCCTCCTCTCTCAAGCCACGTAAATCCATTAATAGCTAAGGTTGCACTCCAAAGTGTATTCTGGATCTTTTATTTTGCTTGCCCCCCCCCCCCAACAATACTGTCAGACAAAGTGGCTATTACTATTGCACCCATTTTTCAGATGACAAAGCTGAGGCCTACAGAGTTTAAGTCATTGAGCCAGGTTTGTACCTTAGTGCCTCCCTCCTTTCCCTGCTTCCCTGTGGATCGCAGAGGTGACAGGAATCTCTACCAGACTCCCTTCATTTGCCAACACCCACTGTGGCCACACAGCCACCTTACCTGCTGTGGCCATAGCTTTTGGGAACATGGTACATGAAGACATTTCCTCGGGCCCTCCTTGCCCAGTGGTTGGCCATGTTGATCACAGGGCAGGTGATAAAGTAGTCCCTGGTATAAGGAGGACAGAGCGGGGAGTCTGGTTACGGTAGTTCTATGGACACCTGTGCCGGGTAAATGCTTCTCCCAGGCAGGTGTCCCCTGGACCACCAAGCTCCTCGGCACAGGTCTGCAGAGAGCACCCACCCTCCTCATATTCCCAGCAGGCCTCTTGCCACGGCTGGCTCCACTGCTGGCACATGGTCCAGTCTAGTTCATGGCTGCCCAGGATCATACTTGGTATCCATGGCGATCTCAGGGTCAAGAACCCATGGGACAAGCATCTTCCCAGAACATCAATTTTACTTAAAGATTTGGGAGCAAAATATTTTATAGTAAAATAAATACAATATCCTATGGAGGAGAACATAAAATAATTGGGCATTTTAAAAGCAGGCAGAGATGGGAGAGAATCACAGAGCACTGAGGAGAGGCATTGCCCAGGATGCTGGAGGCAAAGAGGCTGCTGCCTGGGTCTGGCCAGGAGGAAACGAAGACCTGAGCTAAGGTGGCCTGGAGCCTGCTTCCTCAGTGAAGCCTCCTTGGTTACCCACCCTCACTCAGACCTCAGCTCTTGACCTACTTTACACAGACTGTCCTCAAAGCTGGTTAAAGGCAAAGTTGGGGCAAGAACATGGTTTCTGAGCTCTCTCAATCACACAGATTAGAGCCAGTCCAGTCTGGGTTATGAGCCTCTCAGGGTCCTGAACTTGGACATCTGTGATTCTCAGGGGCCAGGCTAGGCCTCCGGGAATAGCTGTTGGCTGTCTGGTTTAAAGCTAAGCTCTCCACTAGAGGGAAAATTAAAGCCTTCCTGGTCCCCAAGATCCCAGTGGGCAGATGTAGTTTTATTCTGAGCTGGTGACCCTCTGCCTGGAAACCCCAGACTCCTGGTGGGGAGACCAAGCAGGGCAGGAGGCCTCAGCACCCCTCAGTCCATCCTGTCCCAACAGAGCCAAGTTCAGCAGAGGTCTCTGAGTTTTGGCACTGGCTTCATCCCCAGGGACAAACAGCACAGGACCTCCCGCAGCAGAGGAAAGAAGTTACAGGATGTGGAAACCACCAACCATGATAGTTCTGCTTGGAGGGGCGCCCTGCAGGAAAACAGAACACCCCAGGGGTGTGAGGGATTCAAAGGTGACATGAGAGCTTGAGTCCCCACTGTGGCTGTACCCCCAGGGGCCTCTGCAGGCAGAAGGAACTAGAACCCTGGCTATTTCTTTATTGCATTCAAAGTGCATTTTTTTAAGCATCTGCTGTGCTCATGTGAAACACAGTTCTTGGGCCAGTGAGCCCATGGACTGGGAGACAGGCTGGTCCTGACAAACACAGTGGGGGTAAGGATAGTGCTGAAAGAGGGACATTATGGGGACAGCAGAGCCTGTGCTGAGTGGGTGGGGCACCCATTGGCCACTCTTGGGGTAGGGGGTCTGGGCAGACTTTCCCCAGGGAGGGAAGCCTGAAGCAATGACACTGAGCAAGGACATACACAAGCAGAAACAGCACCCATGAGGAGAGGGGCTGCAAGGGCCTCGGGAGCCCTGGGTCTACTCCTGACTGGGTGTGACATCATGCATAGAACATTCCTGTCTAGGCCTCTGTTTTCCATGTGTGAGGCTACACAGTAGAGCCACCTGGGGAACTTTGAAAAATACTGATGTTTATGGGCTCTGTGCATCACCCCCTTTGAATCTCCCCACCCAGTTCTCATGGGCAGCCAGGGTTAAGGCCGCTGTGCTAGAGGACATGTGTCCTCTCGGCCGGGCGGGGCACACATGTGCTGAGCAGCTGCTTCTTGGCACCAAGCATAAAATGGGCATCCCTGGCATGCAGTGTCCACACCCTCTGATGGCACAGCTCTGCTTCGGGAAGGTTGGGACGCCCCTCTTTGCATCCCTGGTAGGTGGTCACCTGATGTTGTAGACTGAATGCATGATGCAGGGGATGGAGCAAGCAGAAGGCCAAGCGCCCCCCTTCTCATTAGGGATCTGAGCATCACCTTGGCCTGCGCCAAAGTGCAGCAGCAGGAACCGCGCTCTCCGCTTACCGGGTGGCATTCTCCAGGGCCCGGGAGAAGGAGGCGTAGTCGTCGGTGGTGTGCTCCAGGGAGTAGTACCACGTAGCAGCAGCCTTGACACCGGCGTCGGCACCCTCACCGCCCAGAGAATTCTGCAGTGCCTGGTAGAAGGCGGTTTTGCTACTGGTCCGGCCTTGACTTTCCTCAAATTGCTTTGAAAAAAAAATTATATATATAAATTATCCAGGCAGATTCTGAAAGGCCAGAGTCGGTTTCCTTCAAACATTGGTGTACAGGTTTCTCTCTGGGAAGCAGGAGAACATGGGGTGTGAGTGCATGTGCACTGGGGCCAGACTGCCTGGCTTGGAACCCCAGCTCTGCCTCCTCCTAGCTGTGTGACCTTAAACAAGCACTGTAGCCCAGGCTGCTTCCCCTACTACCTGACGATGGACAGTGGGCACACCACCACCTAGGGCTGCAGTGTGGCCAACGGGTATGCACGGGAAGTCCTTAAATGTGCTGGGCACTTCCTAAGTGCACAATAAATGTGAGCCATTATCCAAGCTGCTAACAGGTCACACCCCTGTGCTTGCTGGACTACTTTCCCGGCCAGCTTGTCATCTAGTTTTGTTAGGAAGATGACCTTCAGTTTTGTTTTTTTGTTTGCTGACTCAAATGCCCAATGGAGGAATGCTTTCTGTGTACTTTTATACGGATAAACACACTTCATCCACAGCCAAGTGCGTGCTGGGCCTGGGAAACAGTCGTGAGCTCACTGGTCAAGCTCCCAGCTCTTGTGGGCCTCACATTCTAGTGGGTGGAGATGGAAAATAAGCAAATAACTGTACAATTCATGAGGCAATGTGTGCTGTGAAGGCAAACAGTAAGTTGAGAGGTTTGGGGTGAGGGGTATTTTTTATAGGATGGTCAGGGAAGGTCTGCAGCTCTCTGGGGAATCACGTCCAGGTGAGAATACTTTTCTCTTTCTCTCTCTTTCCTTCCTTCTTTCCCTCCTTTTTCTCTCTCCCTCCTATTCTTCCTTCCTTTCTTCTTGTCCCAGCATCCCTGCTGTCTACACTGGAACAGTCAGTGGTAGTTCATTCCCCCAGGACTCAGTTTCCTCATTTCTGAAAAAAGGGGCAGCAGATCATCAGAGATGCAGTTCCTGAGTGTGAGGCTCAGACCCCTGGGCCCTTGCATGGTCCTCTGATGTGTATTTACATTTTTCTAGGCTCATATATCAACAGCACAATGCGCTTATCAGGATCCTCCGGCATGTTTAAAGTGTTTCTCTAAACAGTTCCCAGCAATCAGGACCTGTGGTTGGAATTTGAGACATGGGTATAATCAGAAGTAAGCCCTCCTGGCTGAGACATTCTTCCAGCCAATCCTGGGGTGGGCTGTCTCAGCCTGGCTCACCCAGAAGAAGCTGGGCCTGTCAGTGGAATAACTGATCAAAGGATGTCCGCTGGCTCCAGGAGAGATGAGGGAAGGAGAGCAGGGAGGGGTGTGCACAGAGGCCTTCATCGTCATTCGACCTATAACATGGATTTCTTGGGAAAAGATCTGAAGCAAGCATGGCAAAATATTGATATCTGTTACGTAAGTATGTGTATGCAAGAGTATTTATTATATCAATGCTTTCCAATATTTTTTACCATGATCTACAGTAAGAAAGACATTTATACATACAAATCATGCACACACACACACACACACAGACCTGAAATAACATTCGTGAAGAACGTTCATACTCCTGGCTCTTACCATATACAATAAATCTGATAGTTTCCACTCTACCCTATTCTAGTCTAACCTATCTATTCAAAAACACTTGTGTGTAATTATACAACCTACTAATAATTTAGAGAGAAAACTGCATTATATTATTCTCTATCCTTTTCTGAGTTTTTGGAATACTTCATAAGAAAAATGGTATTAGTAACCATTTGCATATCTCCAGTTATTGCCAAACATTAACATGTGTATTTCAGTGAAGTATCAAAATCACCATGTGAATTGGGTGAATGCAAAGAATTAGTGCCAAATTCCAATGAAACCTGCATATAAAGGGTTTAGCACAGTTCTGGGCAAAAAATGGTCAATAGATGTGAGTGGTTATTATTAACCTGTCTGCAGGCTAGGACATGGGGGGGCCCTGGGCACCCTCAAGGTGCTTTGTTAAATCCCAGGGTGCTGTTACTGTCAGTTTATTTGCCCACTGCCCCAGAACTATGTGGCAGAGGGGCATATGGTGTTCAGTGTGATGTCAAGCACCTAAGAGGTGCTCAGTAAATATGTGTGAGACAAATAGAGGAGACGCTGACCTTTGTAGAGAGGTAATACCGGTTAAAGGCTACAAGTGGGACTCCAAATTCAAACCTCTTGGGTTCAAATCCCAGAGTTGGAAAAGACCTGGACTTGGAGCTAACTTTGCCACTTAGCAGCTGGGTGATCTTGGGCAAGTTACTTAATCTCTGTGTGCCTTTGTTTCCTATGTAAAATGGGCACAATAATATTACCCTCTTCATAAAACTGTCATGAAGTTAAGTGAGCTGATATGACAGATTTCTTAGCATGACATCTGTTGTTACTAGCTGTGTGTAGACTCAACCTTGTCTCCAACTGAGATGGGCTAGGGAAGCCCTGTCTTAGAGATCTGATTGATGTGGGTCCCGCTGGCTGTAAATCCAAACCCCCAGAACCCCTCTTCCAAATCACTGCTGGGAAATGATTGGCCATACCTAAAGGACAGAGTCTTTTCTATGGGGTCTGTAGAAACTCTTGCTGCGATGGGGCAGCTGTTAAGAGTACCAGGGCACCAAGCCCTGGGCACTGCTAGAAGTGCCTCTAACACAAAAGTCTACACATTCCAGAGCTAGGACGCTGAAGGGAGGGGCCCTTTATGCTTGCACTTTATGTGCTAGTTTCACATTTTCAGGACATCGGAGCTGCTGAGACTCAGTGCATGGCCTTGTCAGCTGGTCAGTACTCTGGAGAGGGCTGGAGGGTGGACCCAAACCCGCAGGGGCACGCAGAAACGTGAAGGGCTCCTTTTCTGCAAAACCCACACCTCTTCATTTTTGGTGAGGACTGAAGCACAGATGCTGCTCGTAGTTTAATCAGAGAATCAGGAGGAGGGAGCAGGACCGCCATGTGCCTGCAAGCTCCAACTTCCACAAGCTGTAATTACAGGCAAGAGTGGCCTCAGAGCGGCTTTAATACAGGCTGCGCTTTGTTATGTGCTACCAAGACCTGGCACATGCTTGGTGTGGGTTTTTAAAAGACTGCCATTAATATATCCTAAAGAAAAGTTAAGAGTTCTT
>JAVSCE010007795.1:0-78849 GCA_032199065.1 Smutsia gigantea
ATCCAGTCCTTCACAAATGTCCCTAGAAATTTTAATTTGAGCCTAAGAAATATGATTGCTGAACTTTTGTTTACTGCTAATTATACTCTTTAATCTCTCTGGGAGCCCTGGAGAACAAATATTCTTCAAAGTATATTTGTTTTTTATATGTTTACAGTAAACTATGAAAGTAATGAAACCATAAGCCACACATCTGTTTATTTTATATATCTCATATTTATTTTTATATTGAGATTTATTTTATTTTATAACCACATTACATCTGTGTGCACCTTAATTTGAAAATAAATCAACCAACTGTAATATAATATTTGTGAAGAAAGCTCCGTATGCCCCTTTATAAGGTATATTTATAGTTTTGAAGAGTTAGAAAGGAAAAGTATCCTGGAGAAAGATGTGTAGTAGAGAAACCAAGTTCTCAGATTGAGGAGCTCTTAGTGGATGGGCTTGGGTAGGGACCCTTGCAGGAGAGCAGAGTCTTCAATTTGGAGAAGGCAGCTGGTAATTATGTGGCACAACAACTTCACAGGAAGATTTTGAACCCCAGGCAGTAGACTATAGACAGGCTGGGGGGAGAAAAACTAAGAGTAATAGTGTTAAATTCATGAAGTGACAAAGACATTCCTGGAAATAAAATTAAACATTTTATATTTAATGGCAGACTGGAAAGAAATAAAGGTCAGGAACTCTCACAGAAGCTGGTGCAGGTCAGATGTGGAGGAAAAAAATGACATTTTGTTGATACCTTCTCTGTGTCCTCAAAGTTAAATTTAGGTTTCTCAATAAGAACCTACTCTTTAATTTTTGTTGTTACCTAGGTGTTATCCTTTTATAATAAGAAAATATGGACTGTGTTGTTAATAAAGACTAATTTTTATGTAGAGAAACCTCAAGTGGGAAAATGTTTACTCTATTAAAAAAATGTAAATTGAGTGCCCACTTGGCAAAAGCATTGTTCTAGTCCAGGAATCCATTATAAAATTAGCGAGTTTCCTGAATAATTCAGTCCAGAGGCCATTAGGTAGGAATGAGCAAGACTGGCCAGTGTATAGGAAGGCTAGGTGGCAGAGTTGTGGTGGGGGCAGGTGGCCTGGGAATCAGAGCCCAGATAGGGTAAGAATAGCATTGTGTGAGTGGGGGGCTCTGGCGGCATCCGGGCATTGGGCACAGATGGGCACTTTGATCCAGTGAGTAAGTAAGTTGAGGATAATGGTATTTTATTCTTTAAGAAGAGAGTTACACATTTGGAAAAGGAGAAAAGTGGAATGAATCATGATTGGAGTTGGAGGTATTGATGTGAACTTACAGTTTTACACACACACACATGCCCATACATTTCCTAGCTTCCTAGCTCTGGCCACTGAGAGAGCCCCAGAGCAGTGATACCCCAACCGCAACTAGCACACCTGGAGGTCAGATCTTAGTTTCTAAATACCATTCATTATGAAAAGGAACCACGATTGCTAAGAGAAATGACTGGTTCCAGGATTGGGGCAGGGAAAGCACCAGAGAAACCTGGAATATCTTATTGTCCCAGGATGTTCTGAAGTGCTCAAAGAATGATGGAATCTGACAAAAGGACACAATCCTCTTTGAAGGGACTCACACAAACCTGTGATAATTTGATTTCCAAAATAGATAATGTTAGTAAAAGATTATAACCCGCTGAATAAAATAGGATCCATGAGTCCATACTAATATCAATAAATCATTGGATAAATAAAATGAGAGAAGTGAATGATGACTAATAAATGTAGAAGGAATACTTGTATTAGAAAATCACCATTTGGTAACCATTATAGTAGTAATTAAGCCAAGAAACATCTATGGATGTTAAAACTAAGTAGGTGATGAGAAAATATTTATACAGTCTCCAAGAAATACTTCTCACAAAATATTTATATATTAAGAAAAAAAGAGTAACTTGAAGAAATGTGGCAATACCATCTTAATCCAGTTATCAAATTAAGCTTCCCAGAAAAGGGATAAAAATAAATTATAGGAAGTCCCAGTAGAACTGAATATCACACCTGAGCTGTCACTGCTGAAGATGCATAACCTGAATCTAATCATGGGAAAACGTTAGAAAGACTCAAATTGAGGGATATTCTTCAAATAACTGGCCTGCAATTTTCAAAAGTGTCAAGGATATGATGTTTTGGAAAGACTGAGGAAATATTCCAGATTGAAAGAGATAAAAGACACAGAGAATTTATCTGCATTAGATCCTTTTGCTATAAAGAACATTATTGGAACCATTGGTAAAACTTGAATAAAGACTGAGATTAGATGGTGATGATGTGTCCATGTTAATTTCCTCATTTTGATGGTTATATTATAGTTATGTAGAAGAATGTTCTTGACCTGAGGAAATATATACTGAATTGTGGAGGGGCTCTAGGGCAGCATATAATTTGTTAGTAATTTGATATAGTTCAGGAAAAAAGATTCCTGTACTACCTGCAAGTTTTTTGTAATTTTAAAATTATTTCAAAATGAAAATTATCTTTTATATGAAAAAAAGTGGCCTCTGCTTTCAGGGAGGCTGCAGTATAGTAGAAAGACCTGGACAATAAAGAGGAAGTGAGCAGAGCAGCAAGGGAAGCAGTCTGGTGACGTAGTTAATGGCCTATGCTTTAGTAGTAGCTCTGCCATTTCTGGCCAGGAGACCTTAGGAGGATGACATAAAGTTTCTGGGCCTCAGTCATCTCTATAAAAAGATGACAACAGTATAACCTCAAAGGGTAATGTGAAGTTTGCAGAGCACATGACAACTGGGTAATCAACGGTAGCAGTTATTCTTAGTAGTAGCAGTTAGTGTGATTAAGCTCATGCTATCTGCAGCAGAGCTGCATCTCAGTACTAACTCTGCCACTCTCCATGTGGCCTTGAGCAAATGCCTCAGTTTTTCTAAGGCTTAGGTTCTTCATTGAGAGTGGAAACAGTAATCATGTTACTGATAGCCAGTAAGGAGTGGGTATGAGTATTAAATGAGATAATGCAAAATGCTTGGCACATTGTAAACACTTTACAAATGTTAATTATTGCCACATAAATGCAAGATGAAATATTATAAATTCTATCAAAGAAATAAAAAGCATGTGGCAGTTCTGAGGAGAAGGAAACACCATCTGGGTGGAAGGAGGGGGGAGAAACAGAGGTTGTAGAGTTCTCTGGAACAACTGAGAGGCTTTTATAACAGTTAAAGAGATGCTAAGGCTAAAAGTAGGGCAGTTGCAGTAGGGAAGGGGACAAACGAGTGTGGTGGTTAAGGGTGAGACAGGGTCAGTAATGATCTCTCAGCATCGCTAGACAAGGTGTAGCCAAGAAGGAAGAGGTAGAGTGGAGGAAGACAGAGGGAAGTGGTGGGGAGATGTTGGCAGGGAGTGAAACTGGCTGGAGAGAGAAAGTTCTCTAGCGAGGAGACCGGAGCAAGCACATACACTGGGGTGATGAGGAAATCCATGAGTGAGTGAAAATTTCAAGGAAGAGTGCTCCGTAGAAGGAAGGAGGAGTCGGGGCAGAACTTGGGAAAGTCATTTAGGGAGTACAAAGGGGAGATGGGAGAATGGGGGAGATATGAGGGTGGGGAGAGAAAACGGGTGAATGAGTCAGGAAGGTGATAGGTGAGAAGCAAGGGAGTCGCTTGGTTCAGAGAAACGGGGCAAAGGGTTGAGATTGAAAAGTGAGGAAAGGATATTGTATTTGGTGGCTGACTGGGTCTTGCTGAGTTTCCTGTGAGAGGGTGGAGTAGAAGCCAAACTCCAAGAGGTTAAGTGGCAAGGAGGGTATGTCTGTGTCAAGCGGGCAGGACTTGGAGATTGTTGCTGAGACAGTTTAACAGCCAAGACAGATGTACAAGGAAGCAAATGAGGCCTCGGTTTCAGGCCCCTCGCTTGTCCAGACCTTTCCCAGGCCCTTGGATGTATGCCTGCGGTGCCTTCCCATGGTTATGTGAACTGTAAAACTTACAAATGCAAGATATTTGACTTGACCTGTTAGGGCTACTTTAACAAAATTCCTCAGACTGGATGGCTTAAATAACAGAAATTTATTTTCACAGCTCTGAAGGCTGGGAAGTCTGACCTCAGGGCACCAGCACGGTCAGGTTCCGGCGAAAGCTCTCTTCGTGTTTGTAGATGGTGTCCTCTCTCCCTCTCTCCTCACAAGTTGGGGGAGTGGGGAGAGGGACGGAGACAGAGATGGCGACAGAGGGAGAGGTGCTCTTTTACAAGGGCATTCATCCCATCATCAGAGCACCAGCCTCATGACCTAATCTAGCCCTAATCACCTCCCAAAGGACCCATTTCCAAATACCATCACATTGGGGATTAGAGTTTCAACATAATGTATTTTGGAGGAACCCAAATATTCAGTCCACGGCAGCATTTAACTGCAGCCAGTTAAGACAACTGTTTCTTTCTGCTTAGGCTCTCATCCACTCACAACTGCCCTGCTGTCGAATGGCATTCAAGCGTCAGCTTAGGGAACTAGACTTAGGGTTTAAGAAGGTAGACGGTGTGGTTCACATTTGTTACCATATTTAAGTTACTACTGGCTGTCTTGGGACTCCCCCACCCACTGGGTCTCCTTATCCAGCACTGACACCAACTGTTGATAACGCCAAGTGTGAATGTATTTTTTGACACCTGGCATTAGTTAGGAGAAACATGGATAGTGGAGGAGAAAAGGTTTGAAATGTACTGAGCTAGAAACTAGTGCGTGGGACATCCTTCCAGTTATAAGATATGTAACATTGCGAGAAAAGGATACAGTTCTTGTCAAAGCCCAGTCAAAATGCAAATTGTCTTCTACTAGACAACCTAAAATTCACGTTATACCACTGTGATGAGACAAACTGGTTAATGGGTGTTGTCAGTTCAAAGGAGATTTAAGATTAGCTACAGCACAAAATCACCTGAAATGTTCTGAAATCTTGTAGCTCAGATATAAAAGAAACTTGATAAGAGATTTTTTACAAATTCGAGGAAAAAAAATCCTCCAAACGTACATATTACCAATAATGAAGGAGGATGCTAAAATTTCCTACACTATAAATAATAAATAGTTTTTCAAATTAACTTTGATGGAGGACAGATTGAATCCTTGCCAAATAAAGAAGCAGTCTAAGAGAATGCAGGTAAAAAAATGTACAGGAAAATGTTATATAGAGGCCAGGCACTTAATAAATAAAAATATCACATTATTTTTAGATATTTGTAGTATTGGTCAATTTAAATAAAAGTGTAGTTTATTTTATTTTTCCTCATTCCAAATACATATTCACTTCACCTTTTTTTTTAATTTATAATTTTGATTTTTTTATCTTAAAGAGCCCTCCTGCCCCCAAATTGTATAACCTAAAGGCCCCCAAATCCTGGATCCACCCTCGAATAATAGGAGTGCTTTTTTTCTAGGGTTTTACTCATGCATGAACAGAAAAAGCTACAATGTCAGCTTTGGGATAAAACAGGATATTCCATATTTCATTATTAGTGAGTTTTTAGACTAGGAATGACCTGGGCATTTTGTGTGCAGAAGGGAAGATGCTAGTTGTAAGGGAAAGATGGAAAAGTCATGTTAAGAGGATGCTTGTTGGAGCGACTCTCCTATAGTGGAAAGGAATGGGTTAAGATAGGTGAAAACAGCTTTCAACAGCAGGTGCAGAGAGCAGTGATGGAGGAAAGAGACGGAGTGACTGCTGAATTCCTGTGGACAGGCATGAGGACATTCCAATCTTGGGACCTTAATCCTCCCGTTTATGTAGGAGGCCAGGTCATCATCTCCAGTACCAAGAGCAGGTGGTCTCAGGGCTCTTCAAAGCCTGTCAGGTCGTGTGAAACAACAGTGATGCACCTGCCCTCATCTTCCCAAACTCTGCCTGCTGGTCCTAAGATGCTGCCATGGACTTGACAGTAACTATTGAAGGTAAAGATTGAGTTTGGGGGTAACCCTATAATTTCCCTATTCTAGTGTTAGAATGATCAG
The DNA here is from genome assembly GCA_032199065.1 of Smutsia gigantea. Lineage (NCBI taxonomy): Eukaryota > Metazoa > Chordata > Mammalia > Pholidota > Manidae > Smutsia > Smutsia gigantea. Next base: position 5,989 of record JAVSCE010007795.1, read on the forward strand.
AAAAGACATCTAAGGTGATAACGTGAGGTTGAGGAGACTGTCAGGTGGGCAACTGGAATTGTTGCCTAAAGGAAAGACAGGAGGATTTATTTACATAGGGCTTTATTCCATGCGGGAGTTAAGTTCGCTTGCAAGAATGCATGCAGGAAAATAGCAAGATGTGGTCCATAAATAAAACATCAAGGCTGGAAAAAGCCTAAAATATAGAAGAGAAGAGTTTAGATGTGGCTTGTCAATGGTGTTGAAATCACTGAAGGGCTGTCATGTGGCTGAGGGTTTAGGGTTACTTGGTATGTGGGTCCAGGACCACAGGGAAGGGGCTGCAGTGAGGCAGATGTGCCGAGGGCTTTCTGACAAGTACGGCTGCTCCAAAGCTAATGGGGGGCATGCGCTCCCCCTCCATCCTAGGAGGTGTTTGGTCAGAGCGAGGTGACCTCCTTTCTGGCCTGCCGTGAGGGCCCGCTGATACAGTGGATAGAGGCTGGCCCCTGACAGGCCCTTAGTGGTCGTGTGACAAGAACTGCTCTAAACGATGCCCTCTAAGTAATGAACTATTCTAGAACACTCCACACAATAATAACACCAGCTTGTCGATGATAATACTGAGTATTTCTATGACCTACAGCATCATCACCCACCTTTGAAATGTCATTGCCAATGGTAAACCCAAAATTTCTGAGGAGAAATGAGTAAGCTCCAAATGGGAGAAGGGCTGGGGTGAGAGAGCGTGGGTCCCGCCAGCTCCTGTGTCCCCTGCTCCCTGAGTCATCACGGGCGGGCTGAGGAGCGAGTGGCATCTGCGCTTAGCAGCACACGGCTGTCATTCATCAGGCCCAAGCTGGGCCCTGGGGAGACAAGAGCAAAGAAAAACGGTGTGGTTCCTGCTTTCAATGATTGTTGCTTAGTAGGAAAAATGATGTTACTGAAAATAATCACGCATCCCTATGCTTACCAATTCTGATATGTGTTATGAAGAAAGGGAAAATGGATAGCTATAGACGTGCATGAACAACAAACATGTTTCCTGATAGCACTAAGTATAGGGAAGTCAGGGCTGGGTGGGAGCTCAGGGCGAGAGCATTCGAGGCTAAGGTGACCATGTGTGTACAGGCTCAGGATATGAGGGAGAATTGAGCACCCGAGGAAGCGCATGGCCAGGGTGGATGAGGCCTGGAGACTGGCGGCCAGAGTGGCGCGAGGAGTCTGGGAGGGAGGCTCCAGGCTGCACTCATAAACTGCACTAGAGACTTTTATTGTTGTCCTAATGGGGGCAAGTAATGGGTTTACCAGGGCAGAAATAGGATCCTTTTGGTATTTTGCAGCTTTTGTGTGTATGTGTGTGTGGATGTGTGTGAAATGTGTGAAATCACTTTAGCTTTAGAGTAGAGACCAGACGGAGGAGTGGGGCAAGAACAGATGTAGGGACCCTCTTCAGTAGGCTGCATAATAAGCAAGGTGGGAGAATGCAAAGATTTGGGCAAGGGTTGTGGTGGCAAAGCTGGAGAGGAGTGGATGGATTCCTAAGGAGCATGAGGTAAAAATGAGCAGGATTTAATGATGGGCTGGATAGGAGGTGAAGGTGAAGGAGAGGAAGTGGTGCCAAGGGTGACTCCCAGCTGCTTGACAGATGAGTGGGGGACACCAAGATAGGGCTGGTCTGAGACCCAGACTAAAAGAAAACAGAGACCTTCTCACCTTCCCTGGTTCAGGGTCAGGAAAGGCAACCGTTTCAACTGATTCAAATTCAGTTCAATTTAGTGAAATGCCATCTTATGCAGCCCGATTAGATTCACCTTATGAAACGACCACCAAATAAACCTCTGTGAGGGACCCAGACAAGTAAGAGAGGCCCTTTAGGTGGTTTTATGGCCATCTCTTATACTTGATGAGTGTCCAAAGAAATAAAATAAAATAAAAATAAAAGCTTCCCACAGAAAGTAAAAGTACTTACAGAGACAAAGATGAAATGCCACCAGGCAACAGTGGTTAGGGCCCCACAGAGGGCTTGACTGACTTGCGAAAGGACTGGATTAACTTTATCTAAAAATAAGGCTAAGACTCCTAGGGTGCCCTTGAGGTTACTGTGCAAGAGGCGCTGTGACTGTGGGAGAACGTCAAGATTTCCCTTTGCTGGTTTCTGCCTCCAAGCACAGGCACTGGAATATGTACACTTGTTCTTTCTTAGCTCTGACTCCCTCGCAAACTTCTGGGCACTTCCTCAAGGATGCCGCTATTGCATTTTCATCGTGTATAATGACCTCTCTGTAACGATCACATCTGTATTTGACAAGAGCTAATGGGAAAGTGTTAGCTGGAAATTTTTCTGACAAAGGTTGTGATGAGTCTAGTCTATGAACCTGGGGACGATGGCTCAGCTGCATCCCTGCCCAGAGTTACAAGGGGACAGAAGGGGCCTCCTCGCCCCACCTGCAGCCATGCTAGGCATCCAGCAGCTCCTTCCTCAGGAACCCCATGTGTCCCATTTCCTAAAACTCCCCTAAAACCCCTCTTCCAAATCCACCCAGGATCTCAGTGTAAATACCACTGTCTAAATGCAAATAATTCTGGGAGAGATCATGTGCTTCATTTAATTCTGGATCTTAGCAACCAAGCCTTGCGCCACCCATTCCACTCTCAAAATGTGCTTCTCCCCGTGCTTCGTTTAATGCCCATGCAATCGTGGGGGTATCATTATAATTGTTCCCAGGGAGGCTGAACTACTAACCCAGAGTCAGACTGCTATGTAGCAGCTGAGCTTGGACTGTGCATTTCATGCTCTCTCTACTCTACCAGTTGTTCCCTTATGGGTAAAGCAGACAGATCTGTGGTGGGAGGGGGAGTTTGGAGATGCTGAAAGCGGAGAGGATTTTCCTGCTATCCCCTGAAGTCACACAACATAAGCAGCTGTTGATTTCTTCCCACTTAATGGCAGTCCGGCTGCCAGCACAATGGCTAAGGGTACAGGATGAAAAGGGAAATAGGCTTATATTTGAATATTGGTCTGCAACCTTGTTGCACGTGACTTTGGGCAAGTTATTACAAATTGGGACAATACTAACACCTATATCATAGTGTTATTGTGAGGAATAAATGAGTTAATGTATATATAAGCTATAGTTTCTGAAACATAGTAAATACTTTAAAAATACGAATTCGGTGGCAGTGTTGTAGTTCTATTCCAGGGCCCAATTTTCTTGTGGACCTCAATTAGAACAGGGTGGGCAAATACCTTTGAAGGGCTTCCTGCTCCAGGCCGGTTAGACTAGAATGTTGTGTTGAGAAGGGTTCTGAGGTTTACTCTGGCGTCAGCTGCAATCAGTTAGTATTCCTGCGTGTGTGCTGTGTAATTGCACCCTTTTCTCAAGAGCCATGGGCAGGATGTGTCAGTCTGTGCCTTTGCCTCCCAGCCCCAGTGTCCGCCTGAGGCATTTGCTCGGATGCTCTTGTCAGAGCTAGTCCAGCTCTGTTGGACCAAGTGCAGTTTCCAGCTCTCAGGGCCAGTGCCTGCTTGGGTGAGAGCAAAGAATTTAATGAATAGGAGCTATGTATGGATGGGTTCTAACGAGAGGGGTTAGCAGGCTGGAAATTCAAAAATAACTGTGCCACGGCAACTCTGGGTGAGCCAACACATGCTGTGTATTTCCATCCAAATAAAAGACATTCATTTTGAAGACCCTGGAACAGCTGTAACTTGAGATTCCCACAAATGTTTGGAAAACTGTCAGTTCTTTCTGAGTGGCAGTAGATATAGAAGAAAGAATGCCAGGAAGAATGTGAAACTGATTCTGAGAAATAGGGCCTGTTAGCCTTCCAAGAAGCCAGTATTCTTTAGAACTGATCTAGCTTTCAAGTGCTTTGGCGACTGCTTTTTTTATGAAACTGATTAAATATTTGTTAATGTCTCTCCTGGAAGAATTACAGAAATACAGTAATTGTTATGGATGATCTCTTAGAGCAGGGCTTATCAAAGATTCTTTTCTATGATCCACAGAGAATTTTAACGTGTGCTGTTTTTCCTTTGCTTCTACCAAATTTATCAGTGTCTTGGGTCAGTCATTATTTGCCCTATCACAGCAGCATGCGTTCATGAATATGCATCAGCTAAAATCCTGCAATTTTATGTGTTAATTTGCTCATGTCTTTAGGTGTTTATAGCAATTAAATAAGACCTTGACAAATTTAGAGGAAATAAGAAAAGGTTTGATATTATGAGTGCTCGTGTGGTTGAATTGCAGGCTCTGAGATACATTATGTTTCATATACTATTAATTTGCTTATTAGTTTATTAGGTATTTTCCCATTTAGTTACATTTCTTCTTAGGAAATAAGTGGTCTCTTCTCGAATGCATCAGTTGGCCTTCTGATGTTTATTTCCGCTTGCGAATGCCGCTAATCCTTACCTTGGCTAAGGTGCACGTTGATGTGCAGTTAGAAAAGCTGGGAGCTGCAACCCTGAAGGGCACAGCGGTGGGTAATTCCAGGGGCTGGTGTGCTAAAGGCAGGGCTTGGTAGAGCTGGGATTTAAAATGGGGTCCAGAGGAGAAGCGCCCTCCTGCCAGGCTGGAAATAACGCTGAGGCCCAAAGCAGTGAAGGTGGCAATAACTTGGCCACCAGCCACAACTCCCGGAAGGGACAGAGTGGGGTCATGAGGTTTAACAAATAAAAATGCAGGACATCCAGTTAAATTCACATTATAGGTGAACAAAGAATAATTTTAGAATTTTAGTGTATGTCCCATGCAATATCTGGATATACTTATACTAAAATTTTATTTGTTCTTATCTGAAATTCAAATCTGACTGGATATCCGGTGTCCTATCTGGCAACCCTAGGTGTGTGGGGGACACTGGACAGGACTCGTGCGCTTGAGGAAGCTTCCCTGACCTGGGAATGGTGGAGGGCTGGCTGTGGGAGGCATGGCGGGCAGAGGAAAGTGAAGCGGGCTGTGCGTTTGTAACAGAAGAAGAAAGAGGGACTAGGAGACTAATTCTGAATAGTTTCATGTTGGCTTCTAGACCCACTTATGTTCATAATTTCTCATTACATTTTTCTGTTTTGATTTTGTTTTGCTCTGCAAGCACAAGCTGCACTTGGCCTGTATCAGAGACAGGCTCTTTGTTGGCCTGTAATATGACACTGACAGAGCTGTGTGTACCCAAAGCGATGCCATCTCACCGAGAATGAAAATTTCAGTCCTGCAAAACAGTTGTCTGGATAACAGTGGGCACACGAGTATACGGAAACATCTGGATAATTGCTGTCCTTTACATAGAGCCACATGACTGACTATATTTTTCTATTTTTATCCAGACATTTTTGAAATAATGCAGACATCCAAAGAGGCTCATCTCCTAGAGAAAATATGTAATCATCATGAAGTGGGAAATTTTCAAAACTATCTCTTGATTTTTTCAGTCTATTTTCTCTTCTAATCATTTTACTAATTTTTGATTCCCCCCTGCTCTCTGCATAGTACGTACACAGTGTCTGGCACATAGTAGATATTGAATACATTTTAAAAATAAGTAGATGGGTTGATATATATGTTATTCTTAATGTGACTTCCATTTCAGAGATTAAGCTAAGCAATGGAAAACTATTTATTTGGAAGGGAAGAGAACAAGTATTTATTGAAGGTACACTGTGAGACAGGAAAGGAACAGGGCCAGACAATGTGTATTATGTGTGTACACACATGCACAGATGTGTGTGTACATGTACTATTATAGTCACCGCCTGCGTAAGCATTAGTAGTCCCATTACACATAGGAGTAAACCAAAGAGGTTGAGTAAATTGTGAAGATCCTCTTATACTATGAGGCAGGGCTGAGATGTGAACTCTGATCTGTCTGGACTGTTACAGCATCTCCACTGGCTCTATGCAGCCTTCCATGTAATTGTTCATGTTTTGGGAGATCTCATATCGCTTTGAGAACTTGAAGAAAGCCAGGTTCCTCTCTCAGGAGAAATATTCCCAATTTTATAAGCAATGTGGATTCATCAAAGATCCCTGATTAAGTACCTCATGATTAGAGATTCAGATTTCTTACTGTGGAATCAAGGCAAAAGATGAGAATCAGCCTGAAATTGGTATGGCCACAGCCCACTTCTATACCAGTCCTCTCCAGAGGAGAAAGGATCAGATGTCTTCTTTTCATACAAGATCTGCTCAACTCTCAGAGAGCTGCTTCTTTCCTTCCTGGGGGGATCACATAGTTCTACCAATTAATATATACTGGTTTAGTAATCAAAAGAACATTGATTTTCTAATTACTACTTTTCCTCATTCAGTGATTAGGAAATTAGTAAACAATAGTCAACCAAATAAAACTGTGTTAGTTGCCAGGAGCAGAGCAACGAACAAGACTAAGATGGTCCCCGCCCAGAGACAGAGTCACCATGAAGCTAAAGAAGCTCAGATTCAGGTCGGCCCCTTTCGAGGCCCCAGGGAGGCCTTAGATGAGCAATCATATGCTTGTAAAAACATGCAAAGTATTTTTGTACTGGTTTTCTCAAAGAGCCCGTCACCTCCCCACACTGTAGAATCTCAGGCATCAGAAAATCTGCATCTGGCCCTGCCGCTATCCTCATGGAGCCCAGTGAGGAAGGATGTACGCTGAGCGAGTGACTGCAGCAGTGCTGGGTCTTGGGGCTAGAGGAGAGCCTGGGCACCTACTAAAAGGGGCTTTAGTCTTTGGGGGGTGTCAGTAAAAGTTTCTCGGAATTGACATTTAAGCTGAGATTTGAAGGATGAGTGTTTTGTTTTTGTTTTGTTAAAGAAGGAGCTGTGTTAACAGCTGGAGGGAAGTGTGAGTGACAAGGTGGGTGACAGGCGCTGGGCTGGGAGAGGGTAGGACTGGTCTGAGGGCCTGAGCTGTGTGACCCACAGCTGGCGAGTGTAGAGAGAGAGGGGTTGGATGGGAGAGAGGCTGAAGAGAAGAGCAAGCAGTTTCCCTGGGGCCTTGTAAGGCCCAGGAAGCATTTGGAGCTTTATTCTAAGGACAGGGAGAAGCTGCCCAAGGGGAGTCACATGATCGTATTTGCATGTTCAAGAGACCACGCTGGCTGTAGGGTGGAGAACAGATTGTTTCATTTTGTTTTTGACCTCTAGGCACATCACGGGGAACACAGCTATGACTTGATAAACAAGTGAGATATTATTCGATGCAGTGAGGGAAGAATAATCCTCTCAGAGGCCCAGCCTGCATCTGACACTCTGAGTTAGAAACGCCGGCAATGTCAGGGCCACAGTGTACATCTGGGCTCTGCTGGTAGTCGGTGTGGGTGGTAGGAGAGCTTTGCGGGCACCCTGCATTTTTTTCTCCATCACAATTGACATCAGGTTGGAAGCAGTGGGCAGGAAGGGAGATGCTAGAGATCCAACATCAAGGAGATCAGGAACCTGTGAGGAGGATAGAGATAATGATGTCAGTGTCAAAAATCATACCTCCCCTTTAAGAAGCCTCTAGAACAAAAACTACCTTGCATATGGAAGGGCCAATAAAAACTGGTTAATCCTGCTGACTGCACACGATGGACTTCCAAACTCACCAGCCATGTTACTCTCATCGCCTCCCAAGGGCTTCCTCCATCCTTACCTGGTTAGGCTGGTTTTACCCCAGACTTTGCTCTTCTACTCTTCCCTGGAATTGGTTCATGGTTTGTTACTATCAGGGAGAAACTCTGATTCTGACTTGGCCCATGGGTGATTCTGTGAGATTCTATTGCATGGCCTGTGACAGAAAGATACCTTAAAGATTGGACCTGCCCAAGGGTCTGAAGACATTGTGTGGGGCTCAATGCACCAGCTCTCCTCCATTGCACAAAATTTTTCAGCAACACTTAGCCACTCGGGTGCACTTACATGGCTCTGGCTGACCAAGGAGTGTGGTAATGATTCTTAATAAGGTGTATCTATTAAGTGAAGGAGTTATAGAATACATTTTAGATGAAAAAGAAGTGTTCATGCTTTAAAGATAAAGATCAATTATCCAGAAAATTAACTGATACATTTCATTTGTGATAATGCTAGATAAATAAGCAGTAAGACATTTTCCGAATTATGATAGCATTTCTTAACCACATTAAATCAAGCTCAGGAAACTAATGTAGACTCCATATTGCCTATAGTTTAATATAAAATCTTGGCATCTAGAGTTAAAAAAAATTAAATTTGGGGAAATCAGAAGTAAGACTTTCAATGTTCCCATGATCTATCAGCCTGGAACGTTTTCTTAGTTTTTCTATTTGGGGAAATACTAGATTTGTGTTCCTGTAGCTTTGAGTGAGGGATCGAAGAAGTCATAGGAAGGAAGGGAGCTGATGTCACTGTCTGAGGGGACCGGAGCAAAGGCTGGGGAATCAGAAGGGGATGGGAAGCGTGGGGAAGGCAGTGCTAACCAGCTGCTGGAGCCCAAACCTGTTGAGTCCTGGAGCTGTCTCTGTCCTTACTCCCAGCAACAGTAACACTCCGTTGGAGCAGCTGTGTGGCCAACCCACACTCAGTGATAGCTGTCCCTACCATTTTCTTAAATGTCACCAGGGAAAGATATTTCCTCCTCCCTAGAGTACATATGCTCTACTTGCGGATAAGTGGACACTTGTTTCCATTTTCACACCTTACAAAAATTGGTCGCAGATGAGTCACAATTTTGTCAACTTTTCTAGTATGAGAAGCTATAGATAGAGGTATATAGAAATGATTTTTTAATGTGGTGTCCTTTATATGTGGCAGTAAAATGACTTTCCTGCACTGGCAGGAAATATGCACTTTGATTTATTTTTGCAGCCATCAGGGCTTATCTGTAAAAAGCTGTCTACCTGGTAGCTCTGCTTTCATCTATCCTATTCAGAATAATATCCATTCCTTGAAATGTCGGGAAACAGGAAAAGAGAAAGAGAACAAATAATTTTGACTGTCTGTGAGTGCTTTATGTAATTAGTTGGTGTAAATTATAATTCATAAATTCCTACATAAATTGTCCAAGCAATATAAACTTCCACATATTCTGGAATAATTTCTTATTTTGAGCTCCTGCCTGATACCAGGTGTTAATTCTCAGTTAATTCAGGGTTTTTGTTATTTTCCTTGCCATGTCGTCTAAGCTCTGTAGGGACAACTGCTGTTGTCTTGCCAGCATGGGGCTATTGGATGATGGTTTTGTGATCAAGTCTTCAGCACCGTGTAAGTCCTACCAGCCTTCAAAGTGGAACAGGAATGATCGTTGATCACCCACTCAACTCAATGCTGAGTTACCCCTTACTCCCATTCCCAAGAGCCCTTCTTGCTGCTCCTGGTCATTTTGTTCCTCCTGAGGCACTCTAGGGTGTGGGGACCCATTTGAAATATTATTCTCCATTTCCAAAGGAGGAAGAAGAGATTCAGAGAAGGCTAAGGCCTTGCCCAAAGCCTGGTCACTAAGGAGTGGTAGAATGGAATCCGCTTTCCTAACGTACACAGCTCCCTTCGTTACAGTGACGGCTGACTCAGCTTCACCTACCTCTTCTAAGAAGCCTCTTCTTGATCCCAAGAACAATGTCTGCCTGCCTAGAAATTTCACATGCTTTGCTGTCCAAGCCTTTGGGGTGACATATAACCATCAATCCCTGATTTATATGGTAGTTATCTGTATACATATAGAGATATCCCTAATTAGGCTGTGGCTCCTAGAAGGCAAAGACCACTTGTGTTTTTCTTCATCTCTTTCATTAGTACCACACTTTGTACATGATAAATGCTCACTATATGATTGATTATAATGAAAATGGTATGTTAATAAATAAATTAGTAAATGGATGACTACATACTCCCTGTAACTATTTGTTCTATTTGGGTGGCTACATTGTGATTGTAGCCTAATTACTGGTATTTCTGCTGCTTTCCTGGCCTTTTAACTCCACTGTCCTTAATCCGTATGGTATTTGGAGACTATAGAGATCCAGCCATGATGTGACTTTAACTCAAGCTTCTCTTCCTGCTCTACCTACAGAATCTGCTGGTCTCTCCCCATTTCCAACTTTTGATTTCCTAATTTCCTGATTCCATGCCCCAGGTCTAGATATAAGCCATTGCTTCTTTCTTTGTTAAAACAAGTCAATTGGACCCTACTTTTGCTCATTGACCTTGGGAGGCTCTGCTGTCCTGTAATAAGATTGACTCTCAGCTCTTCATGTGCCCTTGATTGTCTTGGAAGACCTGGGAGCACACGGTGCCTATGCTCTCATCATGGCATTCTCGCCATGGGGAGGGCACTCACTACTCTACCTTCTTCCCACCAGGACAGAAGGATTAGAATGCTGGCAACATCTGAAAAAACCCCAATAACTGGACCAATGGTTCAAGCACAGAAATGTCCAATTTAATTTTAATAACTTCAATTTTTAAAAATAGCATTGATTAAAATCTATAGTATAAAGGGAAAAAATGATATGTTTTCTCGTATATCTTATGGCAAAGTTTAATCTCCAGGGATAATCCTCAAAAAGTTGTCAGGTCCATAGGTTGTAAAGGATAGAAATCCAATTCATATTAATTTCAGCAAAAGAAGAGAACTAATTGTTTTATGTCACTGAAAGGTCTATCACGTCAGGCACAGTAGGATCCAGGTGAATTCTGTCTCTTTTAATCTATTGACTCTGTTTTCCTTTGTTTTAGCCTCCGAGAGCTTCTGGTTTAAGTAAGCCTTTCAGCTGGCATTCTCAGAAGCAGAGATGTCCTTTTACTCTCAGCATCCAGTTAATTCCTGAAAAAAGCACTCTAACTAGCCCTGTTTGGGTCATGTCCACTGTTAGACTCTGACCAGCTCGGATCATGTCTCTTCCTGTGTGGATGGCGGTGCAGGAACCTGTTGGCTGTGAGCAGCTTCAGAGTCACCTACAGTAAGGAGAGGCAGACTCCCCAAGGAGACAATGGGGCAAGGGCCAGAGAACCCAACAGGCACCCACTGTGTCTGGCAAGGTGGCTTCATGTGATGGCCCCTCCGAGATGTTTTCTTTGCCCCGGTCAAGTGTATCCATGGTCTAAAAATGGCGAAAGGGAACTAACATCCATTGACGTCGTATTAGGTTCAGACACTGTGCCGGGTACATTAGATGCATCTTATCCTTTAGCTCTCACAATTACCTGCCCCAATTCAGCCCTTTTAAGAGTCAGGCATTGCCCATCAGGGTGAGCTAGGTCTCGTGGGAAAGGAGAGCCCTTCACACCCTCAGAACTCACAGCTCCCGTTTCACTGGAACCAGGCACCACTCCTGATCTTGTTCGTTGACCTTCCCACAGTCCCTGTTCCACCACCGACGAGACCAGTTTGGTTGTACCAACTGGCCACCTCCAAAAAGCTTCCATCTTACTCTCCCCTTCTCCTGACGGTTCCAAGCACAGACTCCACATCCCCTCCATCCCTGTTGATTACTCTGTGGGCCATTCACACTGAATATTCAAGGTGGCCCTACCATGGTATATTGTTAGCTCCAGGCACATGATATTCCCTGCAGTAGAAGGAGATATCTCAACTTTTCATCTGAAGATACAAGAATTCCAAGAAATAAAGAAATTTTTCCAAATTCCTGAAGAAGTTCTTGGAATTAACCTAATATGAATTACACCCAAAGCCTGATTATAGATTTACCAGGCACTAACTATCTTAGATTTGTATACATGAAGCCCTTGCAAGTCCTTGCAAATTTGGCAAGTCAAGGGAGAATTTTTGGTCTAGTGAATAAAGATATTGCAGCTTGATGATATTCCTACATGATGCTCTTGCCTGAATTTTGAGTTGAGAACAGAAAAACAAGATTTAAGAATACAAAGAAACAGACTCTATGAAGGTTGTACTGTTCTTGAGAATGGTGCTTCCCAGAATTGTGCAGTAACAACTTGAACAACATTGCACAGTGGCCCTGCAAAGAAAGGAATAAAAAACAACTTCATTTAAAATAAATCACCATTTAAATTACATAGGTTCTTAAAGTTACTTGTATCATTTGTATACATATGCCTGTATGTTGAAATTCAAAGTAATAGCAATATATCTGTGATCTACTTGATTGCTGCAATTTCTCCTATCTGACAGATGTGCCTATAGGGTATCATATTATTGCCTTTCTGCAGAAGCACAGCTTTCTGATTCTGGGGATAAAAATTATAAAAGCATCAGAATCCAAAAGCTTCTTTCATTTCAAACAGCTCTTAACTTTTTGACAAGTTAAGCACTAATGAATCATAAATGTACAGATTAAATTTCTCTTGGAATCCAAATGGGTTTAAGCAGGAGGAGGAAAAAGTGGTAGGTCAAATGAATCCCTATTTGGCTAAGTCAAGAACTTTAAAAATAGCCTAGTGTTTGAAAAATCTGCATATGTTAATAAAACCACAAATGTGAATATTTGTATATTCTACTGTTCAGTTTCCATTTCAGAGTCAAAATGGTTTAACAAGCATGTTTTGAAAAGAAATGCTCTCCCTCCCTCTAATTAATGTTTTTTTCTTATCTGACATCCTGTATAGTTTTACTTGAATTTCTCTGCTTCATCATTTGTAGTTAAATAAAAACACAAGCTGACTATGCCCCATTAAGACCACGACTGCTTCTGTGTGAGCTCTCTGGTTTACCCGAGGAAGAAACTTCTCTACTTGCTGTATCCATTGCATAAGAGGAACACTCATTATTTGGGTCATTGAGTGAAAACTGTCACCAAAACACACTTCCCAAGGGTGAGAAAAATAAATTGCTGCTTACCGGCTACACATCCCAGACTCTTTAATAACATGATCTGACTTTGGCTAGATGTATTGAGAAAGCAATTAAAGGGATGAAAAAAGGAAAATAAGTAATCCTAAGGAAGGTTAAGTTACCTGCCTAAGTTAAAGAGAGTAATGCTTTCAGAGCCAGAGAACACTGAATCCCAGAATTAGAAGCCACTCTCTGTTTACTGTGCCCTCTCACTGGGTGCAAAGAACACCCATTCATCTTTCTAGGAGGTGAGCAGAACCATAGCTGGCATGTGGGCAAAGGAAAGACAGGCCCACAAGAAACAGATGAGAGTCTGGGGTCCTATCGTCAGGTGCTTAAGCCCAGGAAGAGGCAGCCTAGGGAGAGGCAAGTGGATGAATAAATTAGAAAGGGGAGATGCTCATGAATAAAAAAATAATTAAACAAGACACCCCTCTCTTGGTAGCTACAGTCATTATTTTTAGTTAGAGCACAGTCAGTTGTGAATATTGCAGAGCTCTTGCTGTTAAGAGCCATGAGGTATGACTTTGTCTTAGTAGAGCAGCAAGCTTTAAGAAATACTGAGATTAAGTTCCCATCTAGCAAAGAATGTTGGGAAAGAATCCATACTCAAAGTCATCAACCTTACTACTAACTTTTCATTTTCAGTATCACCTTAGAAACCACCTATGTATTTTCAACATCTGGACTGACTTCTCATTACATTTCCCAAAGCACCTCCCACAGCCAACCTTGTGACCTAGATCATGTCAGTTTGAGGGAGAAGTGGGTCGAAAAGAGATGAGGTTGAATCTAATTCAAACAACATTTTAAGAAATCATGAGTCTTGATATAAGAGAATGCAAGGATATTTATTATTTATTTCTGGATTCTGGGTCCCAAAAGGGGGAATTTCATTCAATTTCCTTTTTTAATTTTTCAAGCAGGTTGGAGGGAAGTTTGGGGGTGAAGGGTGTGGGCAGAGAGGGAAATGTCTCTTTTTCTTTCTGTCCTTCATGTAAGTGGAGTTGACAAATGGCCAGACTCTGTTGATAGTGCTGATTTCAGAGTCATCTTGAACCAGAAGGAAAAACCTGTTTTGGGTTTTGGGTGGTCTGAAAGCCCTACTGCCATCAGCTTGCCTACCAGATTCAGGGGTCTTGTTATCAGCAATCTATTTGTAAACTTAGCATCTGGCTTTGCTTGGTCTTGTTCCTTGTACCCAGACTTTACAGTAGAGTCTACAACAGCAAGCAACATTAGGCAGCGTCTAAAGGAGTAAACATTATTACCTGATATAAAGAAACCATTGTACAAAACACATTCAGATATAATTATCATACAGCCAAACAGAAGAAAATATGAGTTCCTTTTCTTGAGATTTTTGAATAAACTACTTTGAAGATGCACTCGAGGGGAAGTGTCTACCATGCCCATGTAGCCATTTGGAGGCCTATGAAGTACTTTTCTATTTAGATACTTGAAAGAAAACTCAAGGGAAAGAATTTGGCTTAATAAACAGAATGGTTGTCCTTATATGGAGCCAGATAGACATGGGTTTAAATCTGGCATTGTCACTAATTTACTGAGACATTAAGCAAGTTATTTTTAAACTCTCTGGATCTCAGTTTCTTATAAAATGAAGACAATAGCTATCTTTGGAAGCAAGTACCAAAAGTGATGATGTAGGTAACCCACCTAGAGCCTTCTGGGCACTCGACAAAGGTGGGTTCCTGTTTCTTCTTCCTCTTCTCCAAGTGGCCTCACTTGCAGACAATAATTCATTGACCAGTGTTTGGCAAAAGTCTCAAAAATACACTCAAACTTCTTGAGCGTAAAAGGACTCCACCAAACAACCCTTTAACAAGCTGCCCTATAAAAGCATCTAGAACAGATGTTCCATTTCTTCAAAGAGCATAAGGGTTTAGCAACAAGAAAGTTACAGAGCACAATGTTTTTTGATCAATGGTTTTAAGATGACTAGGAGGTCAAGTCACAAATAATCTAAGTCCCTTTCCAGCTCTAAAATGCTTATGACCCCATGAAACTGCAGCAGTAGCTGCAAAGCAAGGCTGGCTGTTATGACTCAGAAAGGACTGTATGCACTGGGCTGACTACTCAGCACACTGAAGATTTGGTTAAAAACCCTCTACCCTCAGGATATGAACAGACACTTCTCCAAAGAAGAAATTCAGATGGCCAAGAGGCACATGAAAAGATGCTCCACATCACTAATTATCAAGGAAATGCAAATTAAAACCACAATGAGATATCACCTCACACCAGTTAGGATGGCTAACATAGAAAAGACTAGGAACAACAAATGCTGGTGAGGATGCAGAGAAAGGGGAACCCTCCTACACTGCTAGTGGGAATGTAAACTAGTTCAACCATTGTGGAAAGCAGTATGGAGGTTCCTCAAAAAACTAAAAATAGAAATGCCATTTCACCCAGGAATTCCACTTCTAGGAATTTACCCTAAGAATGCAGGATCCCAGTTTCAAAAAGACACATGAACCCCTATGTTTATCACAGCACTATTTACAATAGCCAAGAAATGGAAGCAACCTAAGTGTCCATCAATAGATGAATGAATAAAGAAGAAGTGGTACATATACATAATGGAATATTATTCAGCCATAAGAAGAAAACAAATCCTACCATTTGCAACAACATGGATGGAGCTAGAGGGTATTATGCTCAGTGAAATAAGCCAGAGAGAGGAAGACAAGTACCAAATGATATATACGAGTATAACAACGAAGCAAAACTGAAGGAAAAAAATAGCAACAGACTCACAGACTCCAAGAAGGGACTAGTGGTTCCCAAAGGGGAGGGGTGTGGAAGGGCAGGTGGGGAGGGATGGAAAGGTATTATGATTGGCACACATGGTGTGGGGGGGAATCATGGGGAAGACAGTGTAGCACAGAAAAGACAAGTAGTGACTCTGTGGCATTTTACTATATTGATGGGCAGTGACTGTAATGGGGCATGTGGTGGGGACTTGATAATGGGGGGAATCTAGTAACCACAATGTTGCTCATGTGATTGTATATTAATGATACCAAAATAAAAAAATAATAATAATAAAAAAAACCCCTCTACCCTCAAATGTCAGCTTTGGGATTAGCAGATCACATAAATGCATGTTACTGCTTCGTCAGATGTAGCAAGGGCTTTTTTGCCTAGTGCCCAGTAGCTAAACAAACTAGCAAACACACTGTCTATGAGGAAGAGGATGGGGGACCATAACCAACTCAGTCTACTAATCTCTTGGTTACTGATAGCCATTCTATGTATTAGGGAAATGAGCTACATGAAAATCTAGATGTCTTTGGGAAAAAGTCTATAAAGGTGTCTAGTTCTGAAACTAAGGGCTTTCAAGAAAATCTAAGCAAGGATGTGACATAAAAATTATTCTAATTTCTTTGTAATGTCAAATCAATTTCTACTTAGATGAGTTAAAAAAATGAGTTATGGAAACCTTGGTTTTGTAATGCTAAGCATTATTTGAGACAATTTATTTTCAGTAGCTATTCCAACATCAGAAATGAAATGTAAAAACCCAGGATATAACAGTACCTCCTGTAAGGATGGTGTGTGTATGTGTGTATTCAGAGGATGCCTTTTTTTTTTTCTTGCATGAGAGGATAACCTTTTCTCCTTCTGTTATGGGAGTTTATTGTTAGCAGATGCTGCAAGTTTTAAATATCTTTTCATTCAGTAGAAACATGGGTTCAAAAATCACCTTCCTTTTTCACACTGAGAGTCAGGGAGAGTCTGAGTAATTAAGGAATGAGAGCACAGGTTTCTTAGACACTTCAAAATCAAGATATTCTTGCCTAGGGGGGCAACAGTCATCTGTAGCAACAGACAGTCTGCAGCAAAGACAAATACGTCT
Source organism: Smutsia gigantea (assembly GCA_032199065.1). Classification (NCBI taxonomy): domain Eukaryota; kingdom Metazoa; phylum Chordata; class Mammalia; order Pholidota; family Manidae; genus Smutsia; species Smutsia gigantea. The sequence goes on from JAVSCE010007795.1 coordinate 22,601, forward strand.
ACTATGTGCCAGATTCTGCTTTCACCCTTTTGAAGGGAAGAAATCCCAGAGCTGTGTAAATGCCCCCAGATCATACTCTAATTTATTAGAAAATAAAATATATCCAGGGTGAAATGGAATCTTCTACTCAAACCTAAACAAAGAAGAGATCTAACTTAGGTTAAGCAACACTAGATAGTATTTCAAATTAGTGAGAAAGAAATTTACATAATTGTATCTAGGTTTTTATATTTTGGAATATTCACTTTTTTATTAAATTTCTATTATGTCTACTATGTTAAAAGAGCTGGGATTGTGTAAAAATGACTAAAAATGTTTCTGCCTATTGTTATTATAGTCTAGAAGGGAAACTATATATTCTTGCTTTAACTGAATGCTATACATAATTTTTAATGATATAATTATGCTAAATTTTCATAGACATGTATGTAGGAAAACTGATGATATCAACCTTACAAAAATAAACAAAACAACCAAAAACTTAAAAAATTAAATAAATGATTAAAACAAAATAGAAACAAAATACGGGGAGGGATTTTTTTTCTCTAAAGAAGAGAATGAAGAAATACAGTTAGGGTGGGAAAAAAGAAGGGAGGAAGGAAGGAAATCACGATTAAGAAAGGGTATTTCTTTTTCTGCTGTTCACACTTTTAAGAACCCGGCTGTTTAGGCCATAAACCCATGGCTACTCATTTGGCTTATGACTTGGTCTTTTCCCAGATGTGACAGAGATTATGCAGCTGTGAGGCCAGACTAATATCTGGTGGGAATGGGCAGATATCTAACCTGAGATACTATAGGAAAAATTAGAATGACAGAATGGTTAAAGCAAATGGGAGGTATAAGTTATAGCTCAGTATTTCCCCCAAACTAGGCTCCTGTAGAACACCTTGGGACTGAAGCTGTTAGTTTCCATGCTGTATGTTGACAACATGGTATAGTGTAGAAACTGATGGATTAGAGAGGTGTTTTAAAAGTCAGAGTATTCCACAGAAAAATCCAGCTTTCTCGTATCTTTTGACAAACTGGAAGATCTATTAATATTAGGCTCTAATTCCTCCAAAGTAGCAAGGGGGCAGAGCTGAACAATGGTGTGTATTCTTTTTCTTCTTCCTGTGTGACTGGAATAGTTTCTAAAGGGATTGTTTTTCTTACTGATAAGAAGACGCTTAGGAGCCACTACTCATTCTTCCTTTTCTAGGTGCCAGGTTTGCATATGACTCCTGTAGCTCTGACATTATCTAGGTTCATGAAGGCAGTGAACTGAGCACATGAAACTATGCTGAGGATGGTCGAAAAGTAAAAAGAACTGGGGTCCCTGATGACATCATTGAGCCACTGAATTAACCTGTCCTAGAGCCATTGTATCTTTAAGAATTCTTGTTAAGGAAGATCCTGTACTGGGTGATTGTAAGTTGCACTTTATTTTCATAGTTCAACATCTCTGAAATTGGATGATCATATCTTATAATCACTGCTGGCCAGGGATGGTCCTGACAGGGTTGTCACTAGCCGTGTGCATGTTTCAAGTTGATGGTTTTTCCCAGTGACGTGAGTGGCAATTGCAGCCTCATGATAGTTCAGTCAACAAACCACTGAAGGACAGTAGACTTTGGGGCCTTGTTTTCTGTCTGAACACTTTCTAGTGACAGCTTCTAAAAAGATAAAGCACCATCATCAAAATTTCCAGGAGAGTCAGAAGAAAATTCAAGAGGAAGTAATGAAGCAGTCTTTTAAGAAATGCTACATCACCAACACTTTTGATATCACAGATGATGATATTGGATAGAAAAATATGGATATTGATGGTTCTGAATTTAAAAAGGTGATTTAGAAGGCTCACACTCTGAATGTGAAAATGTTTTAAGAATTTGAACCAATAACTTTGATTTATGGTTGTAAATATACATATACTTCTGATATATATAGTATATATGTGACATATGATAAAACATGTCTAAGTAAGTTTTACAGTTCTCTTTCAATAGGTATAAAATGAATGGTCAAAATCATTACAAAGCATTTTGTTAATGGTAATTGGCAGTTTGTTTTCTTTCTTAGTGGCTCATAAAATAACAGTGTGTGTTACAGTTGGTGTCTGACATCTGATAAAAATCAGTAATAAATTCTTTACTTTTTAAGTTGGGGCTTTCTGCATCTTGCAATCAAATGCTTCCGCAATGATAAAGTATACCACTTAAGAATATTTTACAGTCGGTAGCTTTCTTTTTAGTTCCCTAAAGGGAAAGCGGTTAAGTAAGTTAATATCTGAGAAGGGTGGGAATCTGAGTTCTTGATCTGGTCTCTTCACAGGTAAACAGAGGATAGATATGAGTAGTGACGGGCTACTTTCCTGTTAGTATAAGAGTGTGGAGAGTAGGGTGAACAGGGGGAGACTTGCCTGTCTGTGAGCTAGGAAGACATCTCTACATCCTTCCTTCTGCAAAGGTGTGTCACTATTCAACAGCAATTAGTTATGCTGTGTGTTAATGAGTGGTGTCTTCTGGAAATGAGAATGTGCCAGCCTCATCACTGTGCAAATTTTTTGATTAACCTGCAGATACTTTTACCAACAGAGTTATCTGTTGTCTCAGAAATGAATTATTTGAGTTCTTCTGTCCTACAGTACTCCATTTATTCCCCAACTATTATAGGATCAGGGTGCTCTTTGATTAGCCCATCATAATTTCCTACAGTAAACAAGAATTTGAGAAACCACCCATGACATGTTTCATTGCTTAAACTTGATGCTGACTCTTTCACCCCTTGGTATCTAAGTCCTTCCTTAACATTAACATTAATTATACAAGTCATTTTTTCCACAACTATGCCTTTTCTCTTGACCTATTTCATCCCCATAGACAAGATTAGTGGCCTCTCTTCAGAGAAGATTCACCATGAGGCTTTGCTTGTTGGGAGAAGAAACATTTTATGCTCTTCAACCTGCATGCCCCAGTCATTCTGCCTGTGAAGTATTTGCCACAAAGTGGGTCTTGCTTCTTTAAGAGAAACTAAGCCGAGGACTAGGAATTCCATGCCTGTGATCCAGTGCACATTTCCCATTAAATGCAAATCCTTTATTTGCAAAGGTTGAACAGAATGCTATTTTAAAAAAGAATTTCAGTTGGTTAAATTTAGTGTCATGAAAAAAATTCAATCCCAGAATAGTTTCTGGCTTTGAGCCCACAATGTTTCTTCGGTTGTGAATTGGATGTACTTCCATTCACTGTAAGCATTTCCTGCAGTGTTTGTCCTGAGAACACACAGTGATGACTTTGTTGGCCTTACTAGTACTTGCTTTTCCTTCTAAAATGACTTCTCTGAATTTTGGTATTGCCAAACAAGTAGGACCTTGGTTTTGTTTTAATTTTTAAGTTTCTCTCTTCTGTTGCAGATTGGGACTGCCACATTCCCTGCCTCCGCTCTCACCACTCAGTAGCAGCCGCATTTGCTCCTCCCCCCAGTATCAAAAGAGACAGCCTTGAAAGACCAGTCTCGTTTGTTTGCTACCAGCTGATGTGGCTTTGAAGGTTGGAGAGCCCACCGACGTCCTGACAGTCCCCCCACCCACCTCTGGTTTCCTTTTGTCTTCTATTCAGCTCCTCCTGGGTCCTTTGGTGATGGCAAGAAAGCAATTTCTGTTTATTGAATACATATTTGGGGCCCCTGGGCCCTGCCTAACTGTCTTATATACATGATTCTGCTTAATCCTTCCAACTGTTGAAGGTAACTATTATCCCCCTTGCAAAGGCAGGGAAACCAAAAATTTTCATCATTTTTCTGCTATGAAAATTTCCCTCTTGTTATGAGTAACATTCAGAGTCCCCTAAAGAATGTGTTAATTTCTTTTTTCTTTAATTTTGGATTTCTAGCCTACTTCACGTATTACATTCGTGACATAGAACCTACAAGAATGACCATCTCTATCAGCTGAATTATCCACATATTAGATCTATGATGTTTTGGCATGTTTTGCTTCATATCTGAGATATTATTGCCAGTCTTTTGTGTTAATTTCTAAATTAAATTTTCTCCTGCATTTTTGCTAATTGTATTTCTTGCCAGAATTCTGCCAAAGTGTCAGGATTTCATGATACACTCAGTTTCATAATCCCGATTGAAACTTTTGACTCTGTAGCCGATTTTCCTGTTATAAGATGAAACATTCTGGTACAATATAAAACAATGACAACCATTATCTGAGTGCCGTGAGGGGTAATTTGTAGCCCTTCAGGCTTCTGGGTACTGAAACTATGCCCCCCAAATGAACATAACTATACAGAATGTGATATGGAATGCTGACATCAGTGTTGGTGCAGGAATCAATAAGTCTGATCAATTGATGGATTTGCTAAGAAATGCCTTCAGAATAACAAGAGCAATATAAATAGCCCAAATCTGTCAAATCCAGTAGTAGTGTCTTCATGCCACAGGAGGGGCAGCTTGCTGATTCCTCTTGCGATTCTTTAGACTCAGATGAGCTTTCATATTCCCTGCCTGTTCCCCCAACCCTAGTAATTAAACAAATGAACTTCTTAGTGCTGTTGGACCAGAAGGCATCTTACCCTGAAGTCTGCCCGTGGGATTTTAGAGACATAAGAAACTGCATGGGAAATTTAATGTGCACAAACAGCCAAGCATCTTTCCAGAGAGAGATCAGTTTTCCATCAATTTCTCAATGGTCCCATGACTACTAATGGTAACAAACATTGGTTTAAAAAAATAATAATTTAGCGAGCTTTTTTCTTCTTTCCTGTTGTGTGCAAGTCTATCTGTGGGTAAAATTGCAATATTTCCAGAATCTCTCGCTTCACCTTAGTTCATCTCCATATCAATAGGTGTTTACAAGTGGTGGAGAGGAATAGTCCACCTCCATATCAACAGGTGATTACAAGGGGGAGGAGGGCGTATCTGGACCAGAGAGGTTGGGTGGTGCCGCTTTTTGCAACTGGTTTTGAGAGACACAGGTGAGCAGAAGTGGACAACTGCTTGTAAGCAATAAATGGGTTTCTCCCACTTTATTTCTCCCTTTGCCTGATTTTGGCTTTAAAAATAATTTGCCTGGTCTGGGAACATATTTTCCCCTTGAGTTACACTATCTGCTGACAATATTAATGAACTGAGAATGTATTCTGGCTGTTTAGTATACATCAGTGAATAAAACCAGACTGCTGGCCTTCTAATCCCCTAACCCGTCAGAGACTGCAGTCCAAATAGGGGAGGAAGATCTTTAGGAACCATCCAAGTATGTGGGCCAAGAACTTGCTAATAATGGTGGAGAGGGAACACTGCCACACTCTAGATTGATGCGTATTGTCAGCTTTGTTGGATTTTCTTTTTGATTTTTATTTATATTTATCTATTTTCGTTAAAACTTTTTGTAGGCATTTTCCTTGGAGACAGTTGGGGAATGGCATGGTATGTCTTTGTCATCCCACTCACTGAGTTTTTGCAGATGGCCAAGGAGTTTCAGCTCACATGCAAGTCTGTTAAGCACCTGGCTGCTACACACTCACACGAGCTCACAGCACCGGTCCACGGTGACAAAAGGGGAAAGGAGAGGCATGGACATTGACACGTTCTGCTGCATCCAAAAATGAAATTGATTCAGGCCACTAGAAAACGCCATGCTCTTTCATTAATAGGTCTTGGGAAAACACAGTAAATCAGCCTATTAGGGTGCAGCAGGGGTGCAAATTGGTGTCTCAGTTAATGTAGATAAAGATTTCAGTGCACACTGCATATATCAAAAATTTAACAGATGCTGCTTGCAGAGTTTTAATGAATACAAAGAGCTCAATTGCTGAAAACCAACATAACCCAGGCATTATTTCATTTAGCTGTCAATAAAATTGTCTCTTATTTTATTTTCTAATGGTTTATCAATACTAGTAATTTGCCGCTGGTTATAAAAAGCAGGTTGAGGGGAGGAAAAGGAATTTAAATAAGTCTTGCTAACTAGAAAAGAGCTTGCTCTGCTACATAAGTTAATGACTAGATGATGTGAGGGAGTGAAATCTCTGTTTCTTCCTTAGACTGCAAACATCAACCTTACTTGGAAGAAATACATTAATTAGGTCAGGAGCACACCTTGCTCTGAAAATCTGTTATTGTCTTTTCATAAAGGATGTTAAGTTTTGTAATCCAGTTTCTCTTAAAAAAGTTCTGATTAAGGTAAAGATTCTTTTGCTTCATTTGTTTTTTCCTGTGTCATATAGCTGCAGTGTAAGGTTTGTCAGCAGAAGCAAAATGCAAAATCTCCCTTGCCTCCGCCACTCTCATGAAAGACAGAATAAACAAAACCCTTTTTTGAAGAAGGGTTGGGGGATGGGGGTGCCCTGTCACTGCAGCTGAAATGAGTAAGTCATGTCTGTTTTCCCAGTGCAATAAATAAGGCAATGGCTTCTAACCATCCTTCTTACCTGTGTAATTATGTAGGTGCGAGGAGAGGTCACTGTTTATTTTTCCCAAATGATATTTACTTAGTTTAAAAAAAAAGAAACAGATTTATGATAATGAACTAACCATGAGAACTCATTGATTGATTCATTTATTCAATAAACATTTGTGGCAGGCTAATCTATTAATAAGTTAATGTAGAAATTAACCTGTGCTTTATTTTATTATTATTATTATTTTCTTGCTTGAGTAAACTCATTAGAAGATAGATGAAGAATTACTTATATCCTTCACCCATAGATGACAGGAAACCCAGCCTCAGTATTTATGAGTTTCTGGGCTTTTTTTGCCTAGGACAGTCTCTTCCCATCCCCTTTCTTTTCTTTTTTCCTTTTTCCTCTAAGGCTGGTGGGATACACAAATTTGATGACTTCTTCACTCAGTCAGATATTTCTAGCTCCTTGAAGGAAATGAGTGTCTGAAATATTCGGCAGTTAGCACAGCCTATCCCCTGCTCACCTTTGTACCTTCTGGGTGATAACTCTTCAGAAGGAGGATGGCTGCCTAGGTGATGCAGGGGCTTGCACCAGAATACTATCACCTTGAAGACAGAGGGACAGAGATCCCTGAGGGCAGCCATGGTGAGTGGAGAGGCCCAAAGCTCCCTTGCCCTCCTAGAGGGCAGGAGAAACAGTGTCCAGGGTAACCAAGTGCTGACCGATGGCCTGAGCTACCTGCATCCAGGGGAGGAGAATGTCCCAATAAATGACTATTCAGTTTTTATCACCAATTGACAACTGAGAAATCAGAGCAGAATAACTTTGTTTTAGAAAGGTAAAGAATTGTGACACTTCTTACAATCTGTGTTATGGAGCGATTTCTATTTATGACACATTTATTAAGCATCTTTTTCGAGCTAGGCCTTATGCTAAACAGATGGAAAGATCCATTGCTTCCTTCAAGGGAATCTGAGGGGAGGCAGACAAATGAACAGAGATCAACCACTGGAAGGATTCTCCTCTAGCAGTGTGACCACAAGGCAGAGACAATGTGGAGGGAGGGTGGCTGAGTCTACTTTCGCCTTGAAGAAGAGGGATGGGGGAAGTGAGAGAAAGGGAAATTTAAAGTGAGGGATCAGCATTTGCAAAGTTGCAGAGTAGCAAAAGGCAGGGACCCTGATAAGCTCCAGGTGTGAAGGTGGGGCAGGGTATCTGGTGTGAAGGTGGTAAAAGCAAGACCCTCCCTAGGCCTTGGGCAATGGGTGATATTAGTTGAAAGAGTGTTTCAGATTAGTCTCTGCCCAAGAAAACAGGAATAATTGAAATGGTACAGCTCACACATAAAAGACACTTGACAGAGAATTTTCCCAATTTGCCAAAAGTACTAAAAATGTACATGAAATTGCCAATAGCGAGTTGTAAAGCTGAAAGAAATTTTCTAAATTATCATTAATGATAAATACATTTTGATCAACTATGTTACAGGAAAAACTGAATTATCTTTCTAGTTTCTGCAGAAAAGACTACTACAGAATTTTATCGTAAGAGACAAAGATCATGCAGCCAAAAATGTAGAATATAAGCATTTACAGAGGTTCACCAGGCAGATAACACAAATCCTATGTTATTTGTGACTGTAACTTGGGGGGAGGGGGAAATCCCGGGGTAAAATACTTCTAAAACCGAAATCAGTCAAAGGGAGAAATAAAGTTAAGAAACCTGTTTATTTCTTACAAGCAGTCAGTCATCTCACCTCTCTCTTGTCCAGGGTGCCGCAGCAGAGAGCTCCACCCAACCTCTCCAGTCCAGATAAGCCCTGCCACGTCCTTCTAATTACCTATTAATATGTAGATGACTACTTCTCTCCACCCCTTGAAATGCCTATTGGTAGGCAGATGTACTAAAGCCAGATGAGAGATTCTGGAAATATTAGAATTTTACCCACAGTAACTTCAGGAGGAAAATCCTGGGGCAAAATACCTTTGAAACTGAAATCAGTCAAACGGAGAAATAAAGTGGGAGAAACCTATTTATTGTCTGCAAGCAGTGGTCCCATGTCTCTCTCGACCCAGCTGTAGAACTCCACCCAACCTCTCCTGTCTACATAAGCCCTCACTTGCCCATGTAATTACCTACTGATGTGGAGATGAACTAAAGCCAGATAAGAGATTCTAGAAATATTGAAATTTTACTCACATTATTTTTCCTGGATTTTATGATATTTCTGGTGTTTGCTTTTGAAAAATTGATATTTTTGTGCTTTCCTTGTTTTAAATAAATACTCACTGTCACTCTGTAAGGCACATTGGACTGTTTTCCTTAGGATATATGTAAGGACTTAGCATACGTAAAATTTTTTAGACCTATTTATTCTGTATTTATAATTTTATATTTTTCTTAAAGAAGGTCCCACACTGCATAAGCTTCAGGTCCCCTCAAAGCCGGGTCACCCTCTAGGTAGAAGCAGAGACTGGACAGGTAGGTTGGAATCTGAGCCTCAGGAAATGGTGAAAGATCTTCATGTTCATCTGAGGCTTCATGACCTCATTTTACTGAAGAGGAAACTGTGCCCAGAAAAGCTGAGTGACTCCCAAAGTTCTCAGAGCCAAGAGTAAGACCCCATCTCTTACTTCCCGGGCATGTCTTCTTCTTCAGATTAAGGTCTGCAAAGAACAAGCCTCAGGGAAGGGCAGGAGTCACAACTGAACTGATTCATTTGTTTTGGTCAGGAAAGGACTTAAAAAACAACCCAAGGTCAAGGCCTTAGGTGGGGCATGCCCTCTGCTGTTCCCAGTCTCTTCTGCTGCCATGCCCTTACACTTGGGTGACAGATGTCCTTGTCCAGTGTAGGCTGCAAAGGCATCTTGGTGCTTGGAGAGCAGAGAGGTTTTTGAGACTGTAGGTTCGAGACTCTCCCTTCCAGAGGCATTGCTTGGAGATGGGTGCTCCCATAGGAATCTGCCACAGCAACCTCCCTCAGCAGCTCTGGTCTTTGAGTGACTCGGTAGAAAAAGAACAAAAGTCACGTTGTACCCGCCAGTCATCTCCAGGTAGCAGTGGGGGCCAGCCATGCTGGATGGTTTGTGGATATGCCATCCTGGGCAGGGGAAGCTGGAGGGATGCAGGCTCTTTGAGAGAGAATACTGCCTGTGAGGCCAGCAGGCTCAGTGAGAGAATACCTTACTTAGCAAGGACGCTGTGTTTCCTTTCAACACGCTGTGTTTCCTTTCAACCTTGGCCACACCATATCTGGCCACTTCAGCTCCAAAGAAAATGCAATATTGCAGGTGTTCTGAGGATAACAATGGCCCAAAGGCTGGTATGTTTTCAATTATGAAAGCAGTTAAAAATTCAACAGCAAAGGACTATCCAAACCACTATTTTGCTGGAAAATTCTGGCTAATACACGTACAAAACCGTCTTCTCACCTATTAGCCAAGCCCCATGGAGAGATAACCTACAAAGAATGGTAATGGGTTTGGCCCCCCTCAGTTCTCTCAGTTCTCTCATGATAGGAGGTCCAGGCTCTCTGTAAGGCATATCGGACTGTTTTCCTTAGGGAAATATGTAAGGACTTAGCATACATAAGGTATTATGGCTTGTATTGTTTTTAAGGGAGTCTACATTTATCTAAGACCAACTTTACTATTTATTTATTACTTCAAATTCACATAGCAATCTTGCTATAAATGAATACCTAGGACAAGATTTTAGTTCTGTCTGGTTCCAAAACTATCATATACTGTTACCTCAACACAACTGCCATGTAGGAAAGACAGAGCCAATGAGTACCAGTAAGCTGCTCTCCTCTGAAGGTCATGTTGTGTCTGGGGAGCGTCCATGAGACTCAGGTCATCACCCTCAACACTGGTTCATTGCATTTAGTTCTAGGTTCTGTTGTGGGCCTGCATGGATCAGCTGGGGGCTGCCATAATGCTCAGTGACTACCTGCTCTTGAACATAGTTACTTTTTTCCTCCTATGGAGATCTGGAGAGCCAGCGAACAAGGTCCCTGAACCACCTTGTATCCACCTTTGGAGAATACATCTCCCTCCCACAACTATAACATGTAAAGATTTGGGGGACTCCATCCTGCTTTACCACCACATTCTTACATCCCTACACAGAAGAGGCTTTGCCTACACACCTTCACTTCTTTTTGTCAATCTCTTAGAACAAGAGTTGCTGATGGTGGATAGACTAGTTGCGATTTTCCAATTTGATGTATTTTATGTAAATGACCTCAAAGTATTCAAAACAGTTGGTAGTCATAAATTCTACTCACAGTCCTCTGCTGCAGTCTTGCAAGAAGAAGGAGCTCAGATATGGATCAAAATGGAATTTCCAAGGGCATACCATGTTGCCCCCCAAATAAAGGGTGAAATTTTAAGTAGAAGATTAAAAGCGATCATAAATATTGTCTAAGTCACTTAGTATTCTGTCTCGCATCTTTTTTTTTAGCCACGTGAAAGTACAAGACAGTCTATGTTGCGATTAATAGAGTGTGCTCCAAATTGAAGGCATCGGTACAAACTCATGATTTAAAAATATTTACACATGTATATGCACGCACATGTGCTCATATAAATATGTGTTTGTATGTATGCATGTATGTGTTTATATATGTGTAAGTATATGTGTCTATTTGGGTGCCTGCCTGAATATATTTCCTAACTCTGTCTGCTGAAAGGAACTAGAAGCAAAAAAACACCCCGTACCAATGAGCACACCTAGTGCTCAGCTCTTTGTTCCTAATACCATTTTCTATTAAAAGAACAAGGACTCCTCAGAGAAATGGATGAATTTAGGGCCGGGGCAGAGAAAGTGCTAGGGATCCTGGAACATCTTGTTATGCCAGAAAATCAGGAAATGTTAAAAAAAAAATGATGAGGGCCTATTATGAGGATAAAAGAAAGCTTGAGGGCCTCCTACTGTTCAATTTGAATACCAAAATGAATAGATAAGAAGAGTATGAATATAAACCACTGGAGGAAATAGAAATCTATGAAACTGCACTGATGATGAATGGATAAATATAAAAGTAAATAAATAGAGACATAAGGAGGCCTTTCACTTACTGTAGCATGCCAGCAGCAGACAGGTACATGTGGACAGACTGTAAGAGTTAGAACATCATTTTATAAACATCTTAGTCAAAAATGGTGCAGGCGAAATCATCAATGCATACTAAATCCAGGGGGGATATTTTGATGAGGTGCAGGATATTTTCATGTTCTTAAGCTGACTCCCCACAGATTGCTTATTAGTTTCAAGGGGAATAATTATAACTATATGGTGTAGAAATCAGACAACACCTTGATTAGGTAAACAAAGTGAAATCCTCAGTGAAGAGCAAATAAACATTGGGTACTTGTAGAAAGTGATACCTTGAGATGAACACAGTATCACTTATGGATATTCTGGCCAGAAATGTTTAACCTAAATGCAATTATGAGGAAACATTAGACAAACCTCAAATCAGGTATTTCCTACTAAAGAAAGACTAAGAAGGAGCTATATTCTTCAAAACGTCAATGTTATAAAGCAAAGGTTGTGGAATTGTTCCCGATTAAAGGAGACTAAAGAAACAGGACAAATAATCCAATACCTTATCCTGGACTAAATCTTGCACTAGGGAAAAAATGCTATTTTTGAGGTCTATTGGGAAAATTGGATTATACATATAGATTAGATTGAAATTTTATATCAATGTTAAATGTATTGAATTAGATAATTATGTTGTGGTTATATAAGAGAATATCTCTCAGGAAATATGTATTGAATTGTTGAAGGACAAAGGCATGATATATTCATTCTTCCAAATGGTTCAGGAAAATAGTAATATATATTACTATTATATATCTATAATATCTGTTGTAGACAAATATAGTATAAAAAGTTATTTATGTGTAGACAGCAGTGAGAGAGGGAGCATGTAAATAAAGCAAATTGGGAGAATATTAATGATAGGTGAATCCCAGTAAAGAATATCTCAGTTTTTCATACTATTCCTATTCTTGATAATGTTTTGTAAATTTGAACTTATTTACAAGTGAAAAAAAGATAGAGAAAGAGAGATCCAGCAGTAACAGCTATAGCTCTGAATGTGGCTATTTATTAGCTATGTGAACTTTAAGTAAGTTATGCAGTCACTCTGCCTCAGGCTCCTGGGAAGTTAAAATAATTGTACCTGCCCTGTAGGGTTTTTGTGGGAAATAAAGGAGATACTGAAAGTGTTTATTACTATTGACTTGGAGGTCTTTTCATTACAGAGATGTGCGAGCCCTGGAGATAAGTTAGGAACTGGGATGAGGCTTGGGGTTTGAGGTACAAAGGCAGGTTTCTAGCCCAGGAGTAGTCTGAAGGTTCATGAGATCCTAGGAAGAGGAGTATTCCAATTCTGTACATCCCACATTCAAAGATTTAGGGCTACAGCTGGAAGTACCAGTAAAGCATGAGCATGTGTAAATATACACCCTAAAACCAGCAGAAATAGTGTTGAATCTGTTAGCCAGTTAGATTCTAAGATTCAGGAGCCTGGTGATCTTCCTAGAAAATGAAGTCCAAGAGGACCAGAGTCTTTGGGGGCAGATGTGTGTGAATATTTTCCAATAACAAAAGTAGCAGTGAAAATAACAAATATGATGCTTGGAAATAGGACAATTATAAATAAACTTGGTACAAGTTCTCCCAAAACAGAGGTTGCCTTGTGAAAAATTCTGTCAGTTAACAGGATGCTTCAGTGACAGTATCAGGCAGGAGGAACACAATGCTGGCAATGTGCGGGAGCTGTGGGAGGCCGGTGCCCTCGTAGGTTTCCTAATTTGGGTAGTTTCTCTCACAAGCTCCTTATTTGAAGACAGCTTTGGCAGTGTTATGATGAGAAATATAATGCACTCCACATGTGCCTGCAAGCCTGAGAGGCCACATTTCAGGGTTTTTTGGGATGACTGCCAAGGTGGCCCCCTGGAAAACCACCTCATGGTGACTCTGGACCAAATCACAGCTTTCCTGGCTGGTCGTGAAAACTGACTCCTAGTTGGGACCAGGGTGGGGGCCCCGCAAACCTGGCTTACTCCCCTCCTCACTCCTCACCCTCCTTCAGACATGTGGAGGGGAGCTCGGAGGGGTTGCTGGTCTGAGCCTGAGGGGCTGGGGAGTCGGGTGGCAGGAGGCTTCAGGGTCCTTGCTGCTCTCCGCCTTGCTTCAGCCCTGACCTTAGCTTATGTGCCACACTGCACAGCAGAACAAGCCTGCCCCATCCCGCTGGAGCAGAGTGGTGAGGAAGAGGCCCAGCCTTAATCTGAAACCCCAGATCAGCTCCTTACTAGCTTGGGACTTGGGGATAATTAGCCTTTCTGAACCTCAGTTTCCTCAGCTGCAAAACGGCGTAATTCCTCCACAGTTTTGAGGATGACAGGAGGTCACGAGCACTAAGTGTCCAGGCAAGCCTGTCTCTGGAAGGAAGGTGTCCAGTGGATGGCCTTCAGCGTTCTTGCCAGCGCCTGAGTAGAGGCATGGCTTGCCCGGTCTGACTCGGTGTCTCATGGCCAGCTCCCAGGGCCTAGCATGGCTGTGCGATTCTAAGTCCATCCTGAGAGTCCACCAGCTGGATGGCTCGTACTTCTTTTCTTTATTGCAAATTTGGTCCTAATGTTAAAGCTTGCCTTCCCCCTAACCTTCTGAAACCACTTACCAAGCTGACCCTGCTCACACCTTTAACATAATTGCTGTCTAGCACTCCCATGGTGTGTCTCCACTTAAATTGTTATCTCGCTAAATCATGCTCACACCCGATTTACATTTCTTTCTAGCCTTTGAAATAGCCTCACTTCTTCTAGGAGTCAGAATGACCAACTCCTGAGCAGACAAGAATCAGAGATGTTTTCAGGGTTGATTAAGTCTCATGTGATTTTATATTTATGTTATTTTCAATAAAACCAGACTCTGATGTGGTAGTTGTTTTTATTTTTCCAGTTGAGACTAAAGCCTTAATGTTTTGAATGAATTATTTTTCCACCTTCTTATCCTATATAACGGTATGAAGCACTGTGAGGTCTTGTCTGATTTGAAATGTGGTTAAAATTCCCTCTATCAACTTCTAGTCCAAAGTCAAGCAAAAAAAAAAAAAACCCATGTGGTTCAGAGTCAGAAGATCTTGACTTGAGTCTTGGCTTTACCTCTTACTAGTTCCACAATCACAGGCAAAAAAATTCACCTTTCTGAGCTTTCATTTCATCTAGAAAATGGAGATTAAAATGTCCTCGCCCAAAGTATTGTTTAGGATTAGAAATGGTGGTAGAGAGAGTATTGGCAAACTGTAAAGTGCATGCCAGTATTAGTTTAATTTACTATACTTACTGATTTTCTCACTGTGCAACCGAGGATCTTAAAGAGAGGGAGAAAATATGATTTCTGTCTTTAACATACGGCAACTTTAAAGTTAGACCCTATGTGTTTTCTTATTTAGTCCTCCCTTCTCTGTTGATGACTGTGGCCTAAACCCTTCTCTACTAACTTCATAACATAACAGCATCTGCCTCTTTGGAAAGGACAAATGAACCAGTAGAGGAGAGAATGTTCTGCACTCCAGGAAGGAAATGTGTTCATGACATCGAAGGTCACACTTTTATTGTTAGTATTATTCACCTGAATCATTTTTGTGCTGATACAGTAACATCATCACCACCCGAAGCAGAAAAACATAAATTATTGATGACTTTGCATACTCATGCTGGGTTCCAGAAAAGGTTCGTGAAGAGTGAGGACTTGAGCTAAAGTCTCCAAAAGAGCAATGAGGGGAGTTGGACCACAGCGGAAAGGTGACCTGGGGGGATCAGTTTCTACTGCATTGTGGCAAAATGAATAATTCAAGAATATTGTTTTGGGTTATGTATCCTTTACAGCATCTTTAAAAACCTCTCCTTCTACCATGGTGGGGTCGCATAGCTATTTGGTATCATGTCACGGAGTCTTCCTTGACAGTATGGTAGCATAGTGAAGTATGTATGTTTCAAATAATTATAATACATTCGCTACATCAAAATATTTATTTCAGTGATCGCTAAAAACTTAAAAGGTGTATTTTGGATTCAGAGATGCCCAGTATTTTATTCAACTGATTTCCCATCTTGGATGTAAGCATTAGGAGAAGGGCTGGAGCATGAGATCCACATGTGACACAGCCACATACCAGATCATCTGCAAATCTTTTAGTTAGCTAGACACCTTTTAAGTGTTTTATTTTTTGTAGGCAGTGATGTATTCTGTAACATTATTTAGACAGCTTTACGAAACTTATTTATGATTTTCTTTTTCCAAAGAGAATTTTGACTTAAAAAGAAAGACACACACAATAGGTTAATAAGACATGTATGTATAAGAAGAAAGAGAAAACTTTGTCTGCCAGGGTTTCTCTTGGGGGAGAACTATGTCTGGAGTACAGTGATGATCTGCCTGCAGTGGAGAGGGGCATCCAAGGGCATATTTAAATGATCAAAGATGATCCCTAAATTTGCCATGGGGAGAACTTTGGACTGCTCCTTGAGAGATGGAAGGAATGTGATGGGGAACAGGGAAAGAGTTGATGACACAGGTGAGTTGAGCGATACGCATTATTTGGCCTGGGCTTTTCCTCTTACTCTATTATCCTCTAGTCATCTGCAATAACAACTTTCCCCAAATGTGTAATCTTGTGGGTTTCTGGTGGCAGTTGGTCATGGAAATGATACTGGATGACAGAGGGTGAAAAGGAGGATGCTGAGCCAGGGAGGTTTGGGGGCATCTGCTGCTGTCTGGGATACAGAGATACAGAAACAAAAGGAAGTCCAAGAAAACAAGCAAGAAATAAATCCCCCAATAATTTACAGTTATTAATAGAGGTCTGTGATTTATTTTCAACTCTGGTTTGGAGTTTTGACAGTCACCATAGAAAGGAAAGCACAGTCAGTTCATATTTCTTGTTCTCAGAAAGGAAGATACATTCTATCCTTAGGAGAACTGTTTTTCATCTTTAATTCTGAAGATGTTTCTTAATGCAAGGCTTGCCACAAAAGCCTCAAGTGACATAAGAAAGAATGCCTTCAAAAGCAGTTTTACAGTCAATATAGAAGCAGATTTTATGTGGCTGATCCTTGAACTGCCCTTGATTAAAATCCAGAGCATGAAAGCTAAAGCACAAACCAGTTAAAAGAATTCTTTGAGGGACTAAACAAATCTAGTCTAAGTCTGAAGCTGTCTGCAGCAGACGTTTGTGGCTGATGTGCCGACATCATACCATCCTACATGATGGAACCAATCGGGTGGTTTCTTTCCCCTAGTTAATGACTTGCTCAGGAATCAGGCTGTGACCTAATTCTGGCCCCAGAGACATAAGGTGGGGCGGGGGGCGGGGGGGGGGTAGAAACCTAGGGAACCTCTGAGAAAGTTTTTCTTCATCTCAAGTAAGAAACTCAGGAAGACAGTGTTTCTTTTCTTTCATGGGATATTGCTCTATGAAGCCAATACCGAGGAAGGCAGAGTGGATAAGTAGAAAAAATTTCTTGAGCTATGGAATCACTGAACCCTGCGAATCTTCTAGTCTTATACAAGCTATTGTATTTCTTTATTGGTTAAGTCAGTTTGAGTTGGGGATTGTTTTACTTGCAGTAAAAAATATCTCAACTGATACATCTTTCAATTATCTATCATTATCTAATGATAAAACAATGGAAATCATTACAGGGGAACACAGGAAAGCAAGTGGGTCAGATCATGGTTCATCCTTTGGCTTGCCTGTCCAATCAGCCTTATCTTTTATCACCCTTCACCTCTTGCTCTACTGCTGTGCTCCAGGAATTTTCTTTTGCACGTATTATCCTTTCCCGGGCACAGCTCCCTCACACCCTTGAGTGAGTGTGCATGCATGCACACATGACCCTCCAGCCTGGTCGCTGTTGGTCAGGCTTCACTCTTTCAAGTTCATTCAGATGCCACTTCCCCAGGGTAGGGGAATGAGGGGTTCCTTAGACATATATCCCTAACCCTACCCACTTAGGGTACCTGTGGTAGGGGGTCTCTAAGTTCGTCCCAGCGATACCTACTTCCCGATATTCCTGTTGTTGGGAAATCCTTTTCCTTTGATGAGAGCTAGAACTGTGACTCACTTGTAATAAATGGAATGTAGCAGAAGAATGTGCATTTCCTATGTATGGAGTCATTTCCAACATTAGTTTACAAAAACAATGAGACGTTTGTCTCCAGTATCCTTTCTCACTCTCTGACTCTCTCTCTCTCAGACCCTCAGTTGCCAGGGACCCTCAAATACCTATAGAGCAGCTCATGTGGTGAGGAACTGAGGCCTGTCAGCGACCATATCACCACATTTGGAAACATCTTTTGAGGCCTGTAAAATTCACTTAAGTGAGTTTGGAAACAGATGACACCTCATGCCCACTTAAGCTTCAGATTAAACCATAGCCCTAGATGACATCTGCCCTGTGACCTTATAAGAGATCTTGAGTTAGAGGTACCCAGTTAGCCATGCCTGGATTCCTGATCTAAATAATTAATGAGATAATGCACGTCTGTTATTTTGAGCCATTACATTTTAGGATAATTTGTGATACAGCATAGGTAATGAGTACACTATCCCTTCTCTGAGTTACCAGAGATATCTATAGCACTTACTGCTCTGGGTTATAATTATCTGGTTATTCATTTGACCATTTCACTAGATTTTAAATTCTGGGAATATAAGGACATTGTGTACTTTTGTATCTTCAGCAAGTAAGATTGTTCTTGGTACATAAAATATGTTAACAGTCACTGAATAATGACAGAAAGTTGGAATTCTAAAATATATGGCACAAACCCTGCTATGGAAATAGGAAGTTGGATTAAGAGATGAGTACCGTAGAAAAAGGCAAGGAAATTAATATCAAATTATAGAACAATTATTAATCTCACAAATATGTAAACAGACTGAGCACCACCTAAGACGGCGCCAACATGTAAAACAGGATGTTGAACAGCATACCATGTCAAGAAGCACTGCAGGGCCTGCTGTGGTGGAACCATGGGTGAGGAGAGTGAGGCAGAAATGTAAAAGCACTGACTCCCCAAGTGTCAGCCCTTCCTTCCCACTGACTAGCGCTGGACTGGGGCCAACTTCCTGACCTCTCTGGGCCTCAGTTACTCATTGGTAGGGTGAAAGGTTTTACATCTTCTTAAAATCCATTTCAGCTCTAAGATTCCACTTCATGTATGAACGTGTTCTGTAAACGCTTATTATTTCAGATCAGTGGTCTTCAACCTTTTGGTCTTTCCATTCCATTGTATCTGTGGGCTATAACCCACATATCCCTCTGAGATAGTGATTTTTTTGCATGTGGGGAGGAAAGGGACATTATCGTGTTGTGAGCCTATTAGAATTTCTGGGTAATATGTATAGTGTGACAAGATTTCCTGGCTGAGCCTCATCTGCTTGATACCCTACTTTTGAAAATCTTTGACATAATACATGCTGGCAGACCAACAAATCATCATCGACAGACCAGCCACTCTGCTGCTCAATAAAGTGGGTGCAGCACGATTTAACTATCTGTTCTGTTAAAGCTTAGACGAAGTAGCTGAAGAGTAATTTAAGCAGAAAAATTTAACAAGTAACCAGCTCTGGAAGAGTTGCTGTCAGAAATTAATCTTTAGAAACACCACCACAGAATTTCTTATTTTCCTAGGGGCTGAGGTACTTTCCACACATGAGTTTCTGAAACTGGTAATCTGTCATGTTTTTGACAATAATTTAGAAGGCAGTACTTCAAGGCATTTGCCACATGACCGGGAGGATCCTATAGCTGTTGGAGATTATTTTCAATATCCTGGACTGGCAAAGCCTATATTGCTCTAATTAGTTTATAGCAGATTCTTTTGAGACATAATAATAATAATACCTAGCATTTGTTTTTTTTCATTTTTTCAAAATGCTTCCCACCTGTCACTGTTATCCCCACAATGTACCTGTTAAGGAAGTAGTGCAGGTGTTCCGAAAGTAGTTTTCCTCCCAAGTTCACTCACTTCCTCATTCACTGGTTCAGTGAGTACATTAATCCAGTGTGTCAGGGACTCACTGAGGATAAAATGCTATGTAAGACATGGTTCATGCTCTTGGGGGTCTCAAGATCTGGAAGGAGAGGCAAACATGTCAGAAGATCACTACAGCACTGTCAGGCCCTTGCTTTCTCTTGCTGTAGTGACCTGTGCACCTTCTCCACACCTGGCCATCTCTAGAACCACATAGGAGTGGTGGGCCAGAGGGGATTGTCCCGAGAGTGGAGTTATTCAGTCTTTATTGCATCAGCCAGTGTCCCTCCATTCACATGCCATTCTATGGGGGAAAGTAATTACTCCTTTGTATACTTCTGGGCTTTGTACTTCCTCAAAGAGACGACAACTTCCAGAAATTTAAGAGACATGTGGCTCACTGTTTAACCATGTGACTTCTCACAGGGTCTGATGTTCCTTCTGCCAAACAGAGGATCCATCTCTCAGAAGCTTTTAAGTTTATAAGCTCAGTGAAATGTAAGAAGTTTGAATCTTCTGATGGAGGCTGTCATGTGCTGGAACCTGTATGTACTAGCTCCTGAGAACCGAATGTACATTTCTCTTCTGAATGCAGTGTTCAGTGATGTAGTAGCTTGAAACTGTCCATGGTGGGGATATTTTTCCCATGGTAACTAGCAAACTTTATAAATCTTAAGTGTTTTTCTCCTGGAGAGCCAGTTGCTAAACATTTACCAGCACACCACTGACTGTCCTTCACCTGGGGCTTGATTAGGTTGATGGATTTACTAAACTATTCTGCATATGATATGCATAACAGCCTCTTAATTTGGGTTTGAATATAATTATACAGACTGTATTAATTTCTTTTCTCTTCCTCCCACATATGTGGGTTAAAATGATCTTAATTTCCCATGCAAATTTATGCAAAATAGCAAACAATTTAGGTTTTATGGTGAGAACCCTGGAACACTAATAACGCTGCATTCCTAATTATGCAGCCACCAAGCCAGTGCTCGCTCAAAACCACTCTCCTACATTGTCACCTACAGAAAATCTACCCAGCTAAAATGAATTTTTCTTCTATGACAGACAAATACGTATCTTCCTTCTGGCTGGAAAAAATAAGCCAACAAAAATCAAATCAAAACAGAAAAATTCAGATGTGCCCACTTCAAAGAGTTTATAAATCATCAATTTGAACATCCAGTTTCTTTCTCCAGTACATATCCACAACAAAAGCACTTCTCTGGAAGGACTTCCCCGTCCCTGCTAATGGCTCTAGTGTCTTCCCAGTAACAAGGCTGGCAGCTTCAGGGTCTGAGTGTTCCTTACAGTGCTAGGCCTACGGAAGAACTTCAGTAAGTACATGTTGACAAAACCAATTTTTTTTTCCTTCTTCCTTATAATCTCATGCAACCAATCAACAAGCCTGTAGATTTCTCTGTTGAAATGCTCACTTTTTCCCACTGACACTACTAACACAGGCCTTCACTCCCACAACTTCCCAGCTACTGTCTCATCTTTGTCTCTCTCCACTTTCTAGCATTTATACGATAGGCTTTAACTGACTCTGTGTTTGTGGCAGGTACTGGGCTTGGGATGAAAATCAACCAGGCATTCTACCTTCAAGGTGAGAGACACAAAAATGGATGAAAAACACTATCTCTGCAATATAACAAGGGCTATAAGCCCAGCAGGCATGGAACACTGTAAAAGCAGAGAGGAGAAGGATTGAGCCCATTGCAAGTGCTAAAGAGTTTTGAGCTGAGTTTTGTAGTATGCCTAGAACTTGGCTATGGGAACAAGGTGGCAAAAAAATACCCTGGGAGGAGGTGACGTAATAAAGTGTATTTTGTCTTCAGTAAAAGCTGAGTCTGGAGGGAGATTCAGATTCCCTGACCTAAATTTTGCTTTGCACTTTGAATGACCTTAGGCAAATTACCTAAACTCACAGAGCCTTAGTGGCCTCATGTACAATAGGTGACCATCTACCTTATAAGATTGTGAAGATTAATGTGAGGAATAATGGCTAATGAATGTATATTTCCTAGAATAGAGCCCACTATACCTTAAATGCTCAATAAATGGTAGCTATTCTTCCCGCTATTCCCGGGAAAGGGAATGGTTTTTGATAAATCATGGAGGTGGGAAATGGATACGGCCTGTTTCAGGAAGAGCAAGCTTATACCATGGCAGGCTATGCCCCTGGGTAGTGGCTGAGGAGCAGTGGAAGATGAGTCTGGAATGGCGGGCCGGGGCCAGGACCTGAAGGATCTTGTGTACCATGCTTAATTCTTTGGGCTTTAACCTGGAGGTGATAAAGATCCACTAAAGGATTTTAAGGGGCAAAGTGACTCATTCTGCTTTTTGCTGCTTAGCTGAGCATTGCTTTTGCCGTCATTCTTCTGTCCAGGGCTGTCAGAGAGAAGCAGAGGGGATGTCTGCTAAAGATGGCGAGACAGATTTTCTTCAGGCTATGCAGTAGGGCAGAGAGACTCTAGTCCTCCACTCCTCACTCTTTAAATGCTGGAGTGTGCTAAAGGAAAGGCACTGAAGGACTTTGGGGAGGTGGGGCTGGTGCTGGTCAATGCAGTTAGGCCATCTGTAGTTGCTACCTGATAGTCACCAAAGAGAGTACCACGCTCTGAGTCTGGGTACCAGGCACCTAGCTTTCCTGATGGCTACATTCCAAAGGGATAGCTTGAGAGAGATGTTCTTGGGCTGCAGAAGATAACCTCTCAAAGGGACAGAGAAAGGATTTGTAGCTGCAAGTTTTCTACAGAATATGCTCGAAGAAAAGGGAGAATGGAGGCCTATAGTCAGGTTTTGGCTGTGACAAACAGTAAATTCTTGTGGCAGCATTGAGTTTTCTCTGCCAGGCGTCTAAAGGGAACTAGGATTATCCCAGGGACATGGCCTTGGGCTGACAGAAGGCACGCTGGTGTTTGTTTAAGTCTCTGTGTGTAGGGTTTCTTTTTGTGCTGATAGTTGGTAGAGACCTTGTTGAACAGGCAGCTCAGGGGAACCTGACTTAAATTTGGTCAAGGACAGAATGCCCTCCAGTAGTTCTCTCTCTGTTGGATGACTTCTAATGGCTCCTTGCTTAATTTCCTAGACCTTTCAAAATGTGGTCTTATCCGCCTAGGTAATGTACCCAGTTGGCCCCCCACAATTTGTACTGCTCAAGTTCGGTTTGGAGTATCCCCTACCATGTCCCTTCTCACTTGGTCTCTGGGCCTTTGTTTCTGTTGCCCCCTTTCTCCTCTGCTCTTTACGTCTTTTTCACCTTTGAAAGCCTCACTCAGTGAAGACCCTGTATCCACAAAGTCTTATTTGATAACTCTACGCCCTTTTCTCTAAACTACAAAGTTCAGTCTTCTTGCCTCATAAATTAGCACTTCACTTTTTTTGCATGTGTTTTTGGAACATATGGGAAAGTGTCCTGGGCTCAGAGTTCAGAGGGGTTTGAGACAGTTCTTTACGGGGTAGCTCTTTAAACATAAGTCTCATCTCTGAGCTTCAGTTTCTTTATCTGTGCATAAAATGGTAATAAGACTGATGACAAAATACTGTTGTGATTAAATTAGATGACAAAGGTTTGTGAAGGTGCTTAACATAATACATGGCCCAAGGTTCATGTGCAATAGTTATTTGTCAAATCGCTTATTATTTTATGTATTTTAATTGTCTCTCTGATTTGATTTTAGGAATTTTAAGAGCCATGAACATGGCTTATATTCTTCTTTTCCACAATCTCTACTAGAGTATTGAGCATGCAGAAGCATTCAATAAATACTGGGTGAAAGAAGTGATTAACTGCATGCATAGAAGGAAGGGGCTGAGTGTGTTGTACATTCCGTGAGGATTTTAACATATACTCAAAAAGGAAATGAGTCCTCCAGACAGACACCTACCAAATAGATGCTGGAACTTTAAAGTTCTAAGAAATACTCATTTAGATTAATTGGACTTTTTGATTTTCAAAGTCTCCCCAATAGCCTTTAAAACACTAGGGTATTCTAAGCAGAGATCTGAAAGAAAACTAGGAAATGGGTAGAACTATAGGTAACCCTGAAAAAATCTGGCTAAGTATCAGGCCCAGCATAAAAACATTGCAGTCAGAGCTGGAATTCCTCATCCCCTCACTCACTACTTGCTGGGGAGGCTATCTCAGAGTAATTAGCTTCTAAACATCCTCAAGAAATAAATGAATAGAACCGTAGATGCTGAGAGCGATTTATTATTCATCATGAATAGCAAGTGAATGAAATAATTTAACAGCCACTAATCTCTAAAAGGGACCCACTCATTTTTAATCATCTCATATGACATGTGATCACTCATTCACATACATCCCCCTGTGCTCATCCGACCTCCGGGAAGCCTTAACGGGCAGCAGTATGCTATTTATGTACTTCTGTGACACGAGTATATCATTAGGTGGATATTACAGCCTGTGGGATTAGGAATGTGTTTTTGTGCAGTGTGACAACTTGACATAATCCATACAACATGTCACCTTTTGCATCCCATTAGTATCAAGGGAACCCACAAATGCTAATATGGCATAGTGGTAATTATAGGGCTCACAGTTCTGAAGCTGGGATTAGAAATCACAACCATGTTGATGGATACAGGTTGTGGGGCTTGTCACATGAGAGAGTGCTGGGGCAATGATGTCCTCATGATAATCTTTGTTGTGAGAAAAGTGTAACAAGCATTTTCTATTCTAATTGTGCTGTGAATATTGTATTGTTTATTTTTAAGTCACAAGGAATATAAAATCAGTATTTTAATGTCTAGTATGTTTGGAGAATTTCCTTTATCTAGATTCATCATTTATATATCTATAAATTTAAGAAATATAAAACCAAGTTTTGATGTAATTACAGGTCCACACTTCTCTACAAGGGCAGAGGAGAAAGTAAAATTGATTAGGAGTCCAGTTAAGTTGGCCAGTTTATCTTCATGGGATGTGGTACAAAAATTAGTAATAATGGCTACTAATAGTGCCTACTACCACTTTTTGACTGCCTGCCACATGCCAAGCACTGTTCACACATTATCGTAATCAATTCTCACCACAGTTCTATGGGGTAGACAATATTATCCCTATTTATATATGAAGAAATGCATTCACTTAACTGGTTATATCAATCTCAACAGGAAAAAAATGAATTCAATCATACAGTTTATCTTAAAAAACAGTAAGTTTAAAATCATCCCCATTGTTTTTTTTTTAAAGATCAGTCTTTGTAGTTACATATAACTTCAATGGAATTATTATCCTAGTGAAATGATTATTTATATATTTTAATCATTATTTCTACTATAACATTATTGTTATTTTTAGCGGAATTATTATTTCTAGTATATTCTCCAAGAAAAGTGTATTTCTCTTCTCTGCCAAGGTTCAATAGATCAATGTATATGAATGTGTGTGTGAATCACTGGGGAGTAGAGGACTCCTTAATTTGCACATTCTGATTCAGCATGTCTGTGGTGGGGCAGGATGCGATTCTATGCTTCTCTTCAAATCCGCACTAATGCTCATACTGCTGGCCCAGTCACTGTAGACAGGTGGAGACGGTAAATGAGAGAGACTGGAATCAATCCCTTCTGTGGAGTAGCCATCATTCTACTTTAGAAGTTAAAGAAGCCTTTTTTTCCTTGTTTTGGGGATGGGAAAATGCTTTCTTGTTTTCCTCATGAGTCCTGTGTATTAAGAGTGGAATCAATATTTTTTTCTTACTGCTTTCAGAAATATTCACATTTCATACAGATTCTCTTTGGTTATTTTATTTATTTTATTTCATTTTATTATTTTTATTTTGGTATCATTAATATACAATTACGTGAGCAACATTGTGGTTACTAGATTCCTCCCATCATCAAGTCCCCACCGCATACCCCATTGCAGTCACTGTCCATCAGCGTAGTAAGAGGCTATAAAGTCACTACTTGCCTTCTCTGTGCTATACTGCCTTCCTCATGCACCCCCCACATTATGCATGCTAATCGTAATGCCCCTTGTTCCCCTTCTCCCTCCCTTCCCACCCACTGTTTCCAGTCCCTTTCCCTTTGGCAACTGTTAGTCCATTCTTGAGTTCTGTGAGTCTGCTGCTGTTTTGTTCCTTCAGTTTTTTCTTTGTTCTTATACTCCACAGATGAGTGAAATCATTTGATACTTGGCTTTCTCCACCTGGCTTATTTCACTGAACGTAATACCCTCTAGCTCCATCCATGTTGTTTCAAATGGTAGGATTTGTTTTCTTCTTATGGTTTAATAATATTCCATTGCGTATATGTACCACTTCTTCTTTATCCATTCATCTACTGATGGGCACTTAGGTTGCTTCCATTTCTTGGCTATTGTAAATAGTGCTGTGATAAACATAGGGGTGCATGTGTCTTTTTGAAACTGGGCTTCTGCATTCTTAGGGTAAATTCCTAGGAGTGGAATTCTTGGGTGAAATGGCATTTCTATTTTTAGTTTTTTGAGGAAACTCCAAACTGCTTTCCCAATGGTTGAACTAATTTACATTCCCACCAGCAGTGTAGGAGGGTTCCCCTTTCTCTGCATCTTTGCCAGCATGTGTTGTTCCTAGTCTTTTCTATGTTAGCCATCCTAACTGGTGTGAGGTGATATCTCATTGTGGTTTTAATTTGCATTTCCTTGATAATTAGTGATGTGGAGCATCTTTTCATGTGCCTCTTGGCCATCTGAATGTCTTCTTTGGAGAAGTGTCTGTTCATATCCTCTGCCCATTTTTTAATAGGGTTATTTGCTTTTTAGGTGCTGAGGCATGTGAGTTCTTTATATGTTTTGGATGTTAACCCGTTATTGGATATGTCATTTATAAATATGTTTTCCCATGCTGTAGGATGCCTTTTTGTTCTGCTGATGGTGTCTTTTTGCTGTACAGAAGCTTTTTAGCATGATGTAGTCCTATTTGTTCATTTTTGGTTTTGTTTCCCTTGCCCGAGGAGATGCATTCAGGAAAAAGTTGCTCATGTTTATATTCAAGAGATTTTTGCCTATGTTTTCTTCTAAAAGTTTTATGGTTTCATGACTTACCTTCAGGTCTTTGATCCATTTTGAGTTTACTTTTGTATATGGGGTTAGACAATAGTCCAGTTTCATTCTCTTGCATGTAGCTGTCCAGTTTTGCCAACACCACTTGTTGAAGAGGCTATCATTTCCCCATTGTATATCCATGGTTCCTTGTGTATTAATTGATCATATATGCTTGGGTTTATATCTGGGCTCTCTATTCTGTTCCATTGGTCTATGGGTCTGTTCTTGTGCCAGTACCAAATTGTCTTGATTACTGTGGCTTTGTAGTAGAGCTTGAAGTTGGGGATCATAATCCCCCAGCTTTATTTTTCCTTCTCAGGATTGCTTTGGCTATTTGGGGTCTTTTGTGGTTCCATCCGAATTTTAGAACTATTTGCTCTAGTTTGCTGAAGAATGCTGTTGGCATTTTGATAGGGATTGCATAGAATCTGTAGATTGCTTTAGGCAGGATGGCCATTTTGACAATATTAATTCTTTCTATCCATGAGCATGGGATGTGTTTTCTCTTCAGTTTTTATATTGGACAATTCCTGATAAGGTACATTGGTTTTTCATTGGGTTTTGAGTTGTAGGAAGAGTGACCCTACACTATTCCAAATTTCTAACAAGTATAAGCAGGTTGAATTAATTTGGATTTTAAAAATATAAGCAATGGAAAAGTCAGGTCAGGAGAAACCCCTCTGGTGGCTTTCACCAAGCCATTTGGTCGGCAGTTTGGTAGGAGAGCACAGAGGATTAGAAACCATATATTACTGCAACTGTTTGGAAGTTATACTTCGTGAGAAAAGCACAAAATTAAATAAGGCTATGTAGTTCTGCCTTTGACTTGAAAGCTTACCTTCCATGTAAAGAAAGCTTTTTATGTGTCAAAATGAGATGCAAGCGTCCTTGTAGGTACGTAGGTATTTCTATGAGTACAGGTGACTGTCGAGACCCAAGAAACCTTAGTGTGCCTCCTTCACATGAAAAGCTTGTGCATAAGAATTTTATAAGAACTCATATATTTCATTAGAATTTTGGTTTTTTGGTGTTTTTAAGAATTCTTTTTTTTAGGCGACCAGTGGTGGAGGGCTGATCTTACCAAACTTCGGATGAAGTCAAATGCCTACTGGAAGCCAGTCAGGCCCATGGAGGGAGCAGATGATCAGCATAAGAGAGAAAGCTCTGGCATCAAGCCAAACTGGGTTTGAATTGTGGTTCTGCCTCTACTTGGCCATGAAATCTTGGAGACTCACTGTCTCTGAGCCTCTGTATTATCCTCTTCAAAAGAGGGACAGTAATAAAGTTAGGGTGAGGGTACTCTCTCCACTGTTATTCAACATAGTATTGGAGGTCCTAGCCACGGCAATCAGACAAAACAAAGACATACAAGGCATCCAGATTGGTAAAGAAGAAGTCAAATTGTCACTATTTGAAGATGACATGATATTGTACATAAAAAACCCTAAAGACTCCACTCCAAAACTACTAGAACTGATATCTGAATTCAGCAAAGTTGCAGGTTACAAAATTAACACACAGAAATCTGTCGCTTTCCTATACAATAATGATGAACTAACAGAAAGAGAAATCAGAAAAACAATTCCATCCACAATTGCATCAAAAAGAATAAAATACAGAGGAATAAACCTAACGAAGGAAGTGAAAGACCTGTACTCTGAAAACTACAAGACATTCTTAAGAGAAATTAAAGAGGACACTAACAAATGGAAATGCATACCATGCTCTTGGCTAGGAAGAATAAATATTGTCAAAATGGCTATATTACCCAAAGCAATCTACAGATTCAATGCAATCCCTATCAAATTACCAACAGCTTTCTTCAATGAACTGGAACAAATGATTCTAAAATTCATATGGCACCACAAAAGACCCCGAATAGCCAAAGCAATCCTGAGAAGGAGGAATTAAACGGGGAATTACGCTCCCTGACTTCAGGCTCTACTACAAAGCCACAGTAATCAAGACAATTTGGTATTGGCACAAAAACAGACCCACAGACCAGTGGAATAGAATAGAAAATCCAAACATCAACCCAAACACATACAGTCAACTAATATTTGATACAGGAGCCTTGGATATACATTGGGGAGATGACGGCCTCTTCAGCAGTTGGTGTTGGAAAAACTGGACACCTACATGTAAGAGAATGAAACTGGACTACTGTCTAACCCCATACACAAAGGTAAACTCAAGGTGGATCAAAGACCTGAATGTAAGTCATGAAACCATAAAACTCTTGGAAAAAAATATAGGCAAAAAGCTCTTGGATATAAACATGAGCAACTTCTTCATGAACATATCTCCCCGGGCAAGGGAAACAAAAGCAAAAATGAACAAGTGGGACCATATGAAGCTGAAAAGCTTCAGTACAGCAAAGGACACCATCAGTAGAACAAAAAGACTTCCTACAGTATGGGAGAATATATTCATAAATGACGTATCCGATAAGGGGTTGATATCCAAAATATATAAAGAACTCACGCACCTCAACAAACAAAGAGCAAATAATCCAATTAAGAAATGGGCAGAGGACATGAATAGACACTTCTCCAAAGAAGAAATTCAGATGGCCAACAGGCACATGAAAAGATGCTCCACATCACTAATCATCAGAGAAATGCAGATTAAAACCACAATGAGCTACCACCTCACACCAGTGAGGATGGCCAACATCCAAAACACAAACAACAACAAATGTTGGCGAGGATGTGGAGAAAAGAGAACCCTCCTACACTGCTGGTGGGAATGCAAATTAGTTCAACCATTGTGGAAAGCAGTATGGAGGTTCCTCAAAAAACTCAAAATAGAAATACCATTTGACCCAGGAATTCCACTCCTAGGAATTTACCCTGAGAATGTTGCAGCCCAGTTTGAAAAAGACAGGTGCACCCCTATGTTTATCGCAGCACTATTTACAATAGCCAAGAAATGGAAGCAACCTAAGTGTCCATCAGTAGATGAATAGATAAAGAAGAAGTGGTACATATACACAATGGAATATTATTCAGCCATAAGAAGAAAACAAATCCTACCATTTGCAACAACATGGATGGAGCTAGAGGGTATTATGCTCAGTGAAATAAGCCAAGCTGAAAAAGACAAGTATCAAATGATTTCACTCATATGTGGAGTATAAGAACTGAGAAAAAAACAGAAGGAACAAAACAGCAGGAGACTCACAGAACCCAAGAACGGACTAATAGTTACCAAAGGGAAAGGGACCGGGGAGAATGGGTAGGAAGGGAGGGGCAAGGGGCAAAAAGGGACATTACGATTAGTAGATGTAATGTTAGGGGGGCACGGGGAGGGCTGTACAACCCAGAGAGGACAAGTAGTGACTCTATGGCATCTCACTATGCTGATGGACAGTGACTGTAATGGGGTTGGGGGGGACCTGATGAAGGGGGTAGTGTAATCACCATAATATTATTCATTTAATTGTAGATTAATGATATCAAAATAAACTTAAAAAAAATAAAATAAATAAAATAAAATAAAGTTAGGGTGAGGGTAAATGCTGTCTCCTGTGCAAAGGACCTCACCCTGAGGAATTACTCTATTGTAGTTTCCTTTTCCCTTTTGCATACACCAAATATGTGGGCATTTCAGATGGAACTGCACACCACACTCTTCCCTATCAACTGGGGCTGATGTATAAGAGGATGATACTGGTACACTTTACAACGTTTAGACCACATGCTTTCACTCTCTGGTTACATCAATGTCAATGAAAACCAGTTCAGGAAAGGTAAATTGGAATTCAACCACACAGTCTGTTTTGAAAATAAAAGGTTTGGATTCCTCCTCCTGTGTCCTCCTCTCCTCCCCCTCTTCTCCTTCCTCCTTCTCCTTCTCCTTGTGTTTTTCCAAAGTCAATCTTTATATCTAAATAAAACTTTGGTGGAATTATTTAATTTACAACTACAGTCTATAAGAAAAGAAATATTTCTCTTCTGTCCAAAACCCAAAGGAATCTGAAAAAATCATTTGCTTTTTAAGATATATTTAGTTATATATTTTTTTCTTCATTCACAAATTATGCCCACACCCTTGTGATTCCCCACAGCAGGCAAATTCCAGTCTGCTAATACACAACAGCATTTCTCTCAAAGGCTCCTTTTGGATCTAAAAAGATTTAAATATGAAAAGCCAATATGCTGGAATAAATACTTTTTCCTCCTTAAAAAAGTGTGAATAGAATTTGTACCAGAGTATCCAAGACCATTCTTTCCAATTAAAGAACAGCTATGAGTCTTGGTTTTACCAAGATGAGTGATTCAATAAGGCAAAGGACTTTAATCTGATTTTGTTTTAGAATCTTTTTTAATGCTCTGTCATAGTTTTTCCCTTTAGTAAACTTTAGTAACTCTGAAAACAATTTTTAATCTGTCTTTTCTCTTTGTTTAAAATCTTTGAATTTGAGGATTCAAAATAATTGTTTAAAATGTGGACTATTTATGGAAATAGAAGATTAGTATTTGCAAAAGAGGTTAAATACATAATATTTGGTTTCCTGAAGTTACTTTGAAGAGCAGAGTCGGGGCAAAAATCTGACCCCTGAACTTATTTGACTTGACAACCCAACTACATTGCCTCTAACTGAGCACTGTAGTGTGCTGGGCCACTAAATAGGATGAAGGAGTGAAATTTCATAGGTGAAGACTGAAAATGATTGTCTGGGGGTTCAAAGAATACATCAAATCTCTTATATATTTGGGAATCTTTTCTTTCCCATGACGTATAACATTATTTAAGCTCCTATTGGTCTAGGACACTTTTATTTTCTCATCTTTGTCACAAGCCATATCTGAGACCTTTATTTGCATGACCAAGAAAATTATTTCCTTCTACATGTGACTTGCCTTTTAAACATCATCTCATAGCTCGAATGTAATCATTTGCATGCAAGAATCCTCCATTATTATAGGTGAGAACTTTGCTATTTTTGCATTTCCCTTTTGTTGTTGGACAGTCAAGTCTGGGGAGACCTCCCTGAGTGGTAGGTGAGACCTCAACCTGGGATAGGGTTCTTGACTGATGGAGAAAGAATTCATGAGCAGGTCAAGCTGGTACAAGCAAACAATAGTTTATTAAAGCAAAATACACACTCAAGGAGGGAGTGTGGGCGTGCCCAAGAGGTGAGCAGCAGCGTGGGGGTTCTGGTTGGTTCATTTTATAGCTGGAGTTTAAGCAGGGGGTAGAATATCCATTGGAGTAGGTGGGGTTTTCTTGGAATAAGGAGGGGATTTCCAGGAAATCAGGTGATGTCCTCTTTTTTGTCCTTAGGTGGTCTGCCTCAGAATTGTCCTGGCCTACAGGGTGTGACTTTTAGTATGCTAATGAGTGTGTAATGTTTTTCCAGGTGAAGTCAGGGTCAAGTCCTCCTCTACGTTGGAACCAGTCAGTTTTGGCAGGTTTGTTTTCTGTACCCTCACTCCCCACAGAACAGTTTACACAGAGTGTTTAGAATGTAAACAAGCATGGAACTGAATGCAAACACAGGCCAAGTCCCCTACCCACTCCCTGCTCCTCTCTGGCAATCCACCACTATAAACTTCCTGAGGTGCTTCTACACTTTCACCTCCCCAGTTCTCCATGAAGACTTGCCTTTTCTGCCTCTTTTGTGGACTTCCTTGATAGCTTTTGAGCTCTTGGCTTCCTGTTTGAGAATGGGGATCTGCCAGAGGCAGATTTCAGCCGCATCTGCTTCTATGAATTTCCTTTTCTATTTCCGCTTTTTCCAAAACTAATATTTCTCTCCTCCAAGGCTTTCTTCATCCAGTAGGATCAGTGTACCATCAGTCCCTCTTCCACAGAATTACTAGGTAGCATTCCTAGGTCCTTTATAGTTTCTCTTCAGACAGGATTTTTGCTTGCTGTTTGTTGTATTTTAAGACCAAATACGGAGATGACTTTTTTACAAATTGAAAAAATAAATAAAAATGGAGTTTTCCACTACATACCATATGAAGAGCCTGAAGCCTAGGTTTTGATTGCTGGCATTCAGAAGTTAAAATAATCTTGGAGCTTCACACACTTATAAGTTAAAGCATTAAAGGTCCTAACGCTGGAAGTTCCCTGCTTTGCTGTCACCTTCATGGCTTTGCAGCATTTGAGTTTGACCACTAGTTAATACCTTACGTTCTCAATCTTATGTGGCAAATCTAGTTAATTAATAGCCTGATCTTCATGAGGAAGTGAAGTCTCTCATCCTCAGGCTTTATTAAGAGTCCAGTTAAGAAAAGAACAAAGAAAAGGTCTGCCTCAGGCATAGAGAACTATAAAGGATGAGGACATTGCTTTGAAGATATTAAGTCTTTTTTTCCCTGTTTCTATTTTTCCCAAATAGTCCATCAGCTTTTGATGGATAAGTAAGGAAAAAGTAAGTAGTACTGGAGACACTTCTATTTGGGCCAGATTTCTTTTCTATAGTAGCTGTAGGGCTTTCAAATAATTCAAACTGCATGTGCGTCTCTTTTCACACCCTTTCCCCCTTTCCAAATCATCTGGCCTTTGTAAGAGAAATATTTGGATAAGCAGCTGCTCTTCTAAAGGGCAAATTTCCTATATAAGCAGAGCATCTCTGATATTCTTATGGGGAAGCATAAAAATGTTTATGCCAACTGTAAACTTTGCAACTTAAAATTCCTTAGGATATTATACAAAGCAAATAGAAAAAGCTGCAGAAAAATCAGCAGTGTCTCAATAAACATAAGTAGTATTGTTCTTATTCTGAGCTTAGCCGATGGCTTTCCAGGGTGAAAAGGTTGTTTATGAATTTCCTAGACTAATTTATTATTACGAAAATTAGCCAAACAATTTACTTAGTGATACTTGACATTATGTTTGTTATTAGTTTCTGGAAAAATATAGATTGCATTGTTCCTTGAAAAACTATCTTTCTGCCAACATGAACTGTGTATTCCTGGTTGTTCTATGGTCCTTTATTTTTTCCTGAATAACTCTGGCTGAGCCTTTGCCATTTGCTGCACAACTGTTTTGCTTACAATTTTGAGAACTGACTGGCTTGGTTGAATGCATCAGACACATGTCTTCTGGTGATCAGCCATATGATTAACTCTGAAGCAACAAAGCTATAGACTTTGCTCTCAGCTCCCCACTTAATGAGGAAAGACAAGCATGGTTTGTGGATATATTTTCAGGTATTACCACTGTCTCCTCAAGTTGCATAAACACAAAATTCTCTTTTACCATTCATGATAGTTTTGTGAGTTAGGATGGTTCCCCATCTCAAGGAATAAGTGTAAGATTAGCAATGCATTTTACTACTGAATAAAGTTGAATTGAGGATCATCTTGATTAGTGGTATCAACCTTGTCCTCATCCTCAGCATCATCATACTACTTGCAGAATACATGAATTAGTAATTCTCTTTTTTCTTTCCGCTCATTATGTAAAGAGAATCCTATTAGGAGAGGTCTTTATCTTAAGATATCCAATACACCATTGTTCCCTGTCTCTGAATTCCTTCTTCACTTCAGGCCTGGTGGCAAAACAGAAGCTATACAGGTCACACCATCCTTTCACCAACTTTTACTTGCGTGTGTTAAGAAACATGGCCTAACATGGAAGTAAGGAAAAAGTATGGCATTCCCTTTGGATGTCATTTCAGAGCATTGTTAAAAAAAATTTTTTTTGATTATTCAAGGGGAATATACCCTTGTTTGATTATATCTAATTATTGATTAAAAGTCCATTTTCTGTGAAGTTGCATGTTTATTGGTAAATTTTTATTTGGTAGAGGTGCAAGTGATTTCTGCCTGGTAGAAAAGACAACCCAAAAGGCTATGGCTTTATTGCTCTGTAGGATATATTAACCAGTTCTGTATCTCACCCCATCTTTTCCTATCATTTTTGTCTCCCGTGCCTATATAATCACTGTTTTTTACTTCTCTTTTGGACCGCCTTTACTGCTGGTTCTCTCATTCATGAGTTGAATGACTCTTTTAACACATGCGTATCTTATATTTGTATGAGTTATGTTTTAAAACTTCTTGCAGATTATACTTTGACATGTGCCATTCAAGATGCGTACATACATATATCTAATGTGATAATTTTTACTTGGAGATAATCAGGGAAGCAATCACTAATTAGTTTAGATAAATGAAAACTTCATATACATCTATCTTAGTACCCAGCACTACTTCAAGGACAGACCAAATCTCATTATTTAAAATATTGATTTTCTAACAATATGTTAAGGATCGTCTTGGGTTCAGGGCGACAGATGGAGGACCCTGAAGGCATGCTACCCTTAGTAGTGTAATTAGCAGAAACAGAGTGTAGCAGTCACCTTTGTCCAGTGAGCTTTCAAAAGAATTTTGATTACTATGACTTGCATTGGAAAATAAAAATCCCCTTAATTTCTTCAACACAACTTGCTCCATAGCTGGTTTTGAGTTCATTTGTTAAAACAAACAAATAAACAAACCAGTACATAGCAGCACCTTTCGGCTTAACCTAATTAACCTGGAGTCCTAGGGAGCCTTTTTTGTTATTAGTGTTGCTGCTGTTTTTACTCTCCATATGATTAGCTGTGAAGAAATATTTTTAAATGTTTTTAATAGGTGATACAAAATAAACATTTAAAAAGCCATGACAATATAAAAATGTATACAGTGAAAGATTTTGCTTTTACCACTGTCCCCATCATACTATCAGACTATCTCCCCCAGAGGTAAACAGTAATTAGCTTTTTAAGTATCTTCCAGATTTTATTTAGGAAAATAATAGCAAATATGAAGATATCCTTGTTTTTCTCTTATTTTACATATAAGGTAGCAAGATACACACACTGCTTGACACCTTGAATTTTTTTACTTACAATGGATGTATTGGCAATCTTTTCCAATCAGAACATAAAATTCTCTCTCTCACTCTCTCTCTCTCTCTCTCTCTCTCTCTCTCTCTTTTAACACTGTGCCCTTATCAAGGTAACAAATGATAACTTTAGTAATTAAATCCTAAGTGAACGTGTAAGGGTATCATTTGATTCACTAAACATTTAATATACCAGTCAATATTCTAAGGGCTAGAGGTGCACCATATAAATAAGACAAACCCAGTCCTTAAGAAACTCACATCCTTCTAATAGAGGTTAAAACATAACTCAAATATAATGTGGTTAGTGCTGCAATAGAAGCATTTCTCAAAGGCCATGGAAAGATAATGTAGGGAGTGAACAATTCTCTCTTAGAGGTGTGGGAAAGGAGTCAAAGACAGCTTCAAAGTATGGTGATGATTTGAGCAAGTTCTTAAAGTTGTAATATGAAGTACAAAAGAATTATTTCTTAGTCTAAATGGCTAACCAAGTTCACAATATTTGAAAGAGAGAACTTGCCTATGGTCATGCTTCCTGTAATCCTCTCCTATTACTCTTCCTGAGGGATTTGGGATGAATGATTTTACACTCTACTTGGTGTTTACATCTTTTAAGCATTCATAGGTTGTTTCAGTTTTAATCATCAGTTTGCCTGATCTAACTTAGAGCCTTTCATCTCCTCCTTTCCTCTGCCAGCCACTCTTGAACCACTCGAGTGTGGCCTCTTCCCGGATTTCCAGCCCACACGACACCACTTTGTATTCTGAAAAACAGCTGTTTAGAAGCAGCCCGTTTCTAAATTTGAATATAAACACCTTGTTTGTATAAGGTTCCCTACCTTTCCAATGACTCAGGTCAGTGTAGTCCAATTGTACAGTTCATTTCCGATCTATTTATCCCAATGTGATAGCTTAGTCATCCAGCTCTCAGGCTAAATAAGAGCTCTTCAGATGCCATCCCTGAGAACCCCTCCCAGTATGAATTGCAAGCCATTTATTTTCATTTGTTTACAGGCTTTTCAATCTTTCAGCTGGCTTTTCAGCCAGGAGATAGTGTCCATATAGGTGTAATTTTTATTAAGCTCTTAAGTAATTTTAAAGCCCTACCCATGATGCTTTTCTGAAGTCCTCACATATCTGCTACTCTGTTCTCCCTCGTTCCTTAATCGTGTAATTCTCTAGAAATGGTCTATCAAGCATGATGATGCTCTTTGTTCATTATCTGCATTTTATTCCACTTCTTTTCTTCTTTTCCTGTCCCAGGTCTGGGCCTTGTGACTGCAGTGATACTTAGTGGTCAGGCCAGAATTTTGGCTGACTAATGAGGCACTGTTATTCACTAACTGTGGGGACTCTGTAGGGCATAATATTTTTAAAAAATCTCTTTTCCCAAGATTCTCACCAGTCTGGAAATTGGCTAGAGCTCTGTTATTATTCTTGGCTCAGCGCCATCAGCCAAGAGCCTCTAGTATAGAGACAGGGCGCATCGCCCTCTTGAACTGCCAGTTTCTATTGAAGAACTAGAAAATCTTACACAGCCAAACAGAGCTCAAGGTTGAATTGTTTTACAAAAATCTGGCAATTTTTCCCTAAATATATCAATTTCTTTGATAGCTTCAAATAGTGTTAAAATAACACGCTGTTAAATTACAACTCTCAAAACTCCTTACCCCTTTTCCCTGGCTTATTTTTCTACTAGTATTATTATATCATGTCCTCTTTCCTTTGATTCACCATCTATCCTGTGCAGAAATCTCCAGTCCTATATGGAATACAAATTCAGCTATTTTAATTTGGGATTACATTTTCCATACTTTCATTTGGCCAGCATTTACTGAGAGTCTAGCGAGTCTAGCAAATGCTAAGTACTGTACTGAGGGCAAGGAATACAAAGACAGATGCATGTCAGTCCCTGTACCTTCAGAGCCAACACTCTATGGCATTCATTTATTTGTTCATCAAATAGTTCGACAAATATTTGTTGAGCACTGACTGTCTCTTAAGCTTGGTTATAGGGGCTAGGAGAACATTAGTGAAAAAAACAGATGGGGATTACATTCTAGTAGAGAGAGACAGAAAATTAATGAGATAACTAATTAAGTCAATTTTGCAGTGTGTTAGAATGTGAGAAGGGCTATGGGAAAACAGCAGAACAGAGTTGGGAGATCAAGAGTGCTAGGTGTGTGTTGTTGTGGGGGGCAGAGTCTGCAGTTTTAAGTAGGTTGGGCAGGGCAGAACTTCCTGGAAATGTGACATTTGAGCAGAGACTCAGGAAGTAAAGCAATGAGCCACATGGATATTTGGGGGAAGAGCATTTCAGCAGAGGGAACATGAAAAGCTAGCACAGATCACAGAGTGATATGCATTAAAACAGGTCTGTTCACTGCAGAGTCAGCAGCAGAGGCCAGGGTCATTTTTTCTGCTTGTTGCTGGTGTAGATGGAATGGACCTGAGGATGGATCATGTGAATGGTGAGCTTCCTGGGCAGTCCTCAGAGGTGAGGGCAGGCTTTCCTTTTGGACTACGGTTTCTTTTCATCATATTCATGCTGGTGCTCTAGCCCCTGGATACTTTGAATCATATCCCCTACTTTGAGGTCCTGGGGAAGGACATTTCTCTGCAGGGTATTCTGCCTGTCCCTTACCCCAGCTGCTCCCCATTTTTTCTCTACTTCGTTGCCCCTAATCTAGGGGCTTAATATTGAGCCCTTTTTCCTCTGTCCCTCTGAAATGTCAGTTTGTGGTTAACCGTATGCTGCTACCTTCATTACCCTTTCCTTCCTGGTCCCCAGGTTCCTCTTGGCAGAGAGGCTGAGACTTCTCTGCTCCCTTCCTGTCTCTATCAGTTTATTCTTGCTATAACTGCAGGGGGAGCAGACAGCTGCATCACGGTGTGACTAATGGAAAAACATGGTGGCATGGCAATGCAGGGCACAGTAAAGATAGATTGTATCTTTTAGGCTATGATTACAGTTGCTATAAAGATTCTAAGTAAATTGTTTATTTATTTAATGGATATAAGTGTTATTTTTCTTGGTTGTATATCTAAGAGTAGAATTGTTGGATCATAGGGTGTGTTAAACTTTTCAAGAAACTGTCAAATCATTTTCAAGTGGTTGTACTCTTATACAGTTCCATTATACTGTAAGAATGTTCCAGGTGCTCTCTATCCTTGTCAACACTTGGTATTTTCAGTGATTTTAATGTAGCTATTCTAGTGAGAAGGATGTTTATGTTTTGATGTACTTGAGACTATTTACCTTTTACTGAAATCAAAGAAGGAGTAGCTAAGCATCAAGGAAGAACTCAGGAAGAAATCTCTCTGGACAGAAAAAAAAAAGTCCCACATCTGAAGATTTTTAATGAACATCTGAAGAGTCATCCCATGGCATACTTTTTTTTTTCCCTTTCATCATGAATTGAGGCAAAGTAATGAAATGGAAGGACTTTTCATAAAAAGTTAGTATCTGGTGTGAAGAACATTAACTAGAAAAAAATAAAATTCAACTTGTAGCTATTTGAACTGAATATTCTTTTATTTGTCTCTTCAATTTGTATCACTCTGTTCTTTTTGCGGGATGCTATCCCAGGCATTCTCTTCTCCCAACTCCTGGATGTAGCTCATGTATCATTTCTCCTGGTCAAATTTCCTAACTAATTTGTTGCACTGTTGCCAAACAATACCATCCTATACTATAAAAATGAAAGACTAGTTTATAAATATTTCTTTTCTAAGAGGTGTGTTATTTTCACATAAAATAGTGGTAACAATGATCTGATTTTAGGTTATGAGTTAACACAAAAATGTAGTCTGTTATAGTTTGTCATATTTTAAAATTATTTCTAACTCAAATCTTTTTGAGAATGCAAAAAATAATAATTTTTTTAATAATTGAGGGAAAAAACCTTGGCCTACTATATTTAGAACCAATGATTATACTATCAAAAATGCCTCTCTTTTGGATCTCCATTGTGACTTGTGCATGTAACATGTACATTTAACTTATTTCTTTATGTGTCTGTTTCTGTATGTTATATAATGACAAT
Source organism: Smutsia gigantea (assembly GCA_032199065.1). Classification (NCBI taxonomy): domain Eukaryota; kingdom Metazoa; phylum Chordata; class Mammalia; order Pholidota; family Manidae; genus Smutsia; species Smutsia gigantea. Next base: position 62,011 of record JAVSCE010007795.1, read on the forward strand.
CTTGATGGTAGTGATTATATCCCATTCTCCATCCCCAGGGCCTAGTATGCTGTCTATCACATATTAACTAGTGGTAAATGTTTGTGCAGAGACTGGATTGAATGACCCAGAACCACACAAGCTACTTTCAAGTCTTAAACCCTGAGAATAGCTCATATGTTTGGAGAGTTGAGTTAAGAGGCAAAGATTCAGGGTATGTTATTTTCTGCTGTCCTGGAAATGAACATAATATTTGATTAAATACTGAGGAATAACATTAAAAATACTTGTAAGACTCTACACAAATGCTTGAATATCCAAATATTTTAAATTACTAATTATAAATTGACAAACTTTGCAACTTTAATAATCTATTCCTGTGAAATAACATAATTAACAGAGAAAGATTTGCTATTTCCCTTTTATCTTGTCTAAGGTATATGCAGCAACTTGGCTTATGAAAGTCAAAATCATCACACCCTTTCACTTGGTGAAAACCACTGAATCAGTTTCTATGAAGGCAGACAGATAGAGTCTTATAAACCCAATTTGTAAAGTCTTGGCAAGTTTTTAAAAATCTCCTTAAATATACAAGAAATGAAGCAAGATACCAGATTCAATTTAATTAACTTTTGTCTTTGAAAAGGTTGTTTCTATGAGCACTGAAAGTTAAAGCTGCTATACTCAGCTATAGAAAAAATTATTTCTCCAGAATTTTTGGCAGTGTTTTAGGTAGGAAAAAAAAAAGTTTTATAATGTGATTCTCCTTCCAGAATTATTCCTATCTGTCTATTTGGCAGGTGCTGAACGTACTCCACTGTATCTCAGAAGGGATTCACAGCTAATGATGAATCAGCACAAACAGTTCCAAATTGAAACATTCAGAGAGGCACTGTATTTCCCTTGTTCTCAGATGTTTTGAAATAAACACTGGCAGTGTTTGTTTATAAAGGTTCAGGACTTTTGAATGTCTCAGCAGCATGCCTTTGCTCTAAACAGATTATTTTGCAATATTTTTTTCCATGATGATTCAAAACAAAAACTTAAAATTACCTCATTAGAAAGATACCAAACTACAGTAAACTTGGACCAAAACTTCAGTTCTGTACCTTGTCTGAAATTAGATCATTTCAATAACCCCTCCTCTTGCCAAAGACATCATTTCCTCTTAGCCTATAAACATTCTCTAAACATTAACTGAGGTTTCTTAGTTATTTGATTGTTGTCATTTTTAACAATATACTTTTTAATTTTTTTACCTCCTCTGGTAAAATAAGGATTTGGGTTTAAATTTGTTTTTCTTACTAGACTATGAGTAATATGGAGAAAAAGTTAAAGGAAAATAGCTCAAGAGAAGTTATCAACAAATACTGTTAGAAGGTACTCAATTGCTTTAAATAAGAATTTAAAGGTAAGATTTCTTGTAAATAATGCTTATTCTAAAGTGACCAAGTAAAGAATCTATACTTAGTGTAGCCTAATGATAAATATTTAAATTGAGAAATGCTTCTCAGACATATTTATTTATAACATTGTCTTTGCTTCAGTTGATTGGCATGTGTTTTGGTGAGTATGTCAAACATAGAGTTGTGAGAGAGCAAGCCTTCCTGCCTTCTTTTATTTTCTCTTTTCTTTATGCAAGTTGATCCTATTAAAGCTCAGTTTCTCCATGTGCTGAATGGAGATAATAAAGCTTTCTATATTGTTTCACAGTCAAATTGGCTGTAGGGCTCACCCAAAATGATGTCTATGAATACTTGGAAAGTCATGTGTTGCTATACAATTATACTGGACTTGTTATTACTGTGTAATGTGCTCTTATCATTTATCTTCTGCTTTTTGTAATAATTTTTACTCCTTTATTGACTCTAAACAGAGCCAGGTGGAGTCTGTAAATCAGCTATGGTAGCAGGAGGATTTTGGGAGTCCACTTATCCACGAAGAAAGCAGAAGTTAGAAAGATTGTAACAGAGGAAAAGAGGAGGGCTATTTTCCCTTAACTCTAAATTTCTGCAACTACTTACTTCTAAAGAGAAGTTCACTAGTTCTAAAGAAATAGGGAAGAAAGGTTGTAAGAATTATTTCTCTGAATCTGTTTTTCAAAACAAAAACCAAATGGAAAGACTAGAACCTATTTTCAAAGGAACTTTTACACTTACTTACAACATATCAAAGAAATAAAAGGTTTAAACAGCACCTCCATCATTTGCCATTCCTTCATGCCAGGGCCTAGGAACCACTTAAGAGGAGTGTGAGGACTCAGTGGAGCAGATTGAAAATCGCTATCCTAACCATGTCCTCTTGGAGATTATGGTTAGGAAGGGGGTAGAGGTGTGAAGAGGGCAGGGTAAATGGTAAAAGGATGAGCTAGCACTTAATGAGTATTTATCTTGTGCCAGACATTGTGTAGAAGTCATTATGTTTAAACTCCACAACAACCACAGAAGGTAGTTCTGTTTAGTCCAGCATTACAGATGGAAAAGTGGAAGCTCAAGGAGGTTACATTCGTAAGTTATACTGGATAATGGAGCCAGCACCCAAACCAAGATTTGTTTCTAAAGATTGTTCTTTGGCTCACAGAGAAACCCTGTCATCTTTGCACTACAGTTCCTAAATTTGTGCTTTGGGAAAAGTAGGTGCTCCCCCATTGCATGGTGAAACCGAGGCCACAGCATGTAGCTTGGAAGGGCAGCATGGTGTTTCGTGAATTAGATGGATCCACTCTGTATTGCTGATTTTTTTTTCATAAAATCTTTGAACTGCATCAGCAAGCTATCTCAAAATTGGGAATTACATTTTATTTATTTGTCATTTTGGTTAAAGAAGTGACAGTTAGTTTGTTAGATTGGCTACATAAAATACAAATTAGAGATGAGATAAGCCAACAATTGGGCTGTCTCTAAATTTGCTTATGAGAGAGAGTTTTAATAAAAATATCTTTTGTATTGGAATACAAAGCAGAGCACTAATTTTGATGGTGGAATTGAATAAATTATATGCAAAAACTTCATGTTTTATTGCCATGAACTTACTATATTTAGACTAAAAGTTGACCTACACTTACTTATGCCATTTCCTGTCCGTGTTACAAAATGGAGAGATTGTTTGGGTGAATTGAACCAAAGGTAACAAAGTAAGGGGAAAGATTCCTTATTCTGACCCTAATATCAGGTGTAAATCTGTTCTTTAAAAAATAATCTAGGCAAATTCTATTTCCATCCAAGTAACGTGTACATCCTGAATTTCCTGCCAAAAGCAATTATGGAACTGAACAAAATGCATGAGATCACTTTTCCCAGGCACTAACATAGAGTCAGTGGAGAACCGCATGTCCTGAGAAGTTAGCCTTGTCATGAACCCTGGACGCCCTTTCTTGCCACTGTGTAAGAGGTGGAACCAAGTAGAGTGGCCATTTCAGTGACTGTCTCAATATTGACTGGTTTAAGACATATGGAATTGGAATCCCAGAGAAAGAGGCAAAAGAGAATTGAGTAGAAATCATACTTGAAGAAGAAGAAGTAATGGCCAGAAAAAATCCCCAAATTTTAAGGGACATGCCAATCAACAAATCTAAGAAGCTGAACAACCCGTTACAGGATCCCTACAAATGACACCCCACCAAGGCACCTCATACTCAAGCTGCTGAAAACCAAAGAGAGGGAGAAAAATTTGCCGGTACCAGAGAACAATGGTACAAATGGATGGCTGCTTTTACATCAGAACAGTGGAGGCCTGAATACAATGAGATTACATTTTAGAAGTGTTGAAAGAGGGGAAAAAGCTGAGCCCAGAATTCTATATTCAGATTAAACATTGTGGTAAACAGAATAATGCCCCCCCAAATGCACATACCCTAATCCCCAAAACCTGTGAATATATTACCTTACATGACAAAAGGGACTTTGTGATGTGATTTGGTTACAGATTTTGAGGGAGGGAGATTATTATTATCTGGGTGGACCAAATACAATCACATATAATCAAATGTAATCACAATCCTTAAAAGCAGAGAATTTTTGCCAGCTGTAGTCAGAGGGAGATATGACTGAAAGAAAGGTCAGAGAGAGTTGCTGATTTTGAAGATGGTCATGAGCCAGTGAAGCCTCTAGAAGCTTAAGAAGGCAAGGTATGGATTCTCTCAAAGTTTCCAGAAAGAATCCAGCCTTTCTGAAACCTTGATTTTAGCCCAGTGAGACCTGTATTAGACTTCAGAACTCTAAAATCATAATTTTTTGTTGTTTTAAGCTACTAAATTTGTGGTAATTTGGTATGGTAGCAATAGAAAATTAACATAATATCCTTCATGAATGAAATTAAGACATTTTCACATAAACAAAGGTTGAAAAACTTCATCTTTAGCAGATATGTATTACAAAACTATTTTCACAAACAATAAGGTGAGAGAAATTAGTCACCAGAGGAGCTAAGCTATAAGAAACACTGAAGGAAATTCTTACAGGTGAAGGGAAAAGAAACATTCAAAATGAGATTGAGTGAGTATCATTGGAAGGGAAAAATAGAGCCCTTGTGGCTATTATTGTTACTATAGTAGGGATGAGAGCAACATTCCCTCTAACTCTACATCTTGATTGGAATCTGGAAGTCAACAGATGCAATGGCCCAGACTGAAAATAAAAGGAAGGTACAACAGAATCCATGCCACATACACAAGAGAGCTGATGCGGCTACCCAGTATCCAAGAAATATTTGAATAACAAAAGGGCCAATTCATCAGTATGGCATAAAAATCTTAAATATAGGTAGGCATACCAGAAACTTAAAAATACAGGCAGTAAAAGTTTAACAGAGCAATAGGGGAAAATAGAAAAATCTGTATTTCAGTTAGATATTTCAGAAGAGTTCTGTCAGTGATTGATAGAACAAGCTGACAAAATAATTCATTAAGAATATAGATACAGAAGATCTGAACATCACCAATCAATCACCTGAACGTAATCCCTATTTGTAGAACACCACACTCAATAATTGCAAAATACACATTCCTTTTAAGTACTCATGGTATACTTACCTAGATCATATGCTGGACCGTAATATAAATTTCAGTTTAAAATCACTAAAAGTGTACAGAGTATGTTTGCTTGACTAGCATCTCTAAATTTGAAATCAATAACATATCAAGGAAACTTTCATGTATTTGGAAATTAAAACACTTCCATGTAACGTATGGATCAAAGTATTCACAAGAGAAATCAGACAGTATTTTGAATTAGATGATGATAAAAATTCCACATATCAAGATTTGTGAGATGCAGCTTCAATAGTTTTTAGAGAGAGATTTGTAGATTAAAATGCTTGCAACTGAAAGAAAGAAAAATTAAAAGTCAGTCACTTCTTGGTGCTCAATAAATTATTAGTTTTTAATCATTATTAATGGCATTATCTACATAGGAAGTTCAAAAAACACAGTTTGGCAAATTTACAAAAACATTTGTACCTGCTGTTAGGTTAGGTTAACCTTCCTGTGTGGTAGATTAATGATACCTATAGTATTCATTATCAATGATCATTCTTAAACTTGATGAGGAATTTCATTATCAAAGATACTGTCTCATGGTGAAGAAAAAGAGCAAAGGATTTGCTGCTTATAGACCTGGTCACACCGTCTTCCTCTGCTACTTACTAAAGGAATGACTATCTTTCTTGGTTTTAATTTCCTCATCTGTAAATGAAAGAATAACTGCTTTGTGTATGTTGTAGCATCGCTCTAGAAAATGAAACTCTACTTGGGAAAGGGTCTTTAAAGTGCTAAGTGGCAAAACAGTTGAGGCAATTATTATTATTAGTGAATGGAACTAGAAAATATTCCTGTTCTTTTATTTATTGCTTGTTTCACTGATACTATCATAATCTTGGCTTTTTAAATGTGACTTTGAATTCAACACAGGTGATACAAAAGATCTCCTATGGAAATCATTGCAAAATTAGACCAGAAAAAAAACATTGACACCTATAGTGTTAGGAACTTGAGCCACTTTTGTGGCCTGTGACCCTTATTAAGTCCTGTTTGCACCCCGGGGTGTAAGTCTGGGTCTCCTTAACCTCGTCTTTGCTCTCCAGCCTCAGTCTATCCCAATGGGCTCTAAAGCTTTTGGGCTCTGTTTCACGCCTCATGGGTATGTGGTCACGCAGTACCTTCTGCCCTGAATGGTTCAAACATTTTTTTAAACCTGAAAAACCTTTCGTAATTACAGCTGTTTCTAGTTTAGGGATCGTCTTCCTCAGGAATCCTGTCCTGAACCTCCTCAAAGGCTAATGCCCTTCCCTTCTACCGCTGTGGAACCTCCCTGTAATGTTGTCTTATAGTTCCCAACATTGTATTGCATTATCTGTGTAGGAGTCTGTCTTATCTACCAGACTCTGAGTTCCACAGAAGAGAACCATATTTTATTCTTTTTTGTATCCTTAGGGTACAATAGAGGGCCTAGTGCCTATTAAACACTCAATAAATATCCATCACATTTTTTAAAATTTAAAATTTTATTTTATGTGTGTATATATATATATATATATTTTTTTTTAATTAAGGTAGCACTGATATATAATATCCATCACATTTTTAAAAATTGAATTGAATTGCTTATACTTACGAATCTATTGAAAGTGGCATGGCCAGATGCAAAGCTCTAAAAAAACCATAAGGAAATTAAGGCATTTTCATGGCTTTTTTGAATGTGGTTTCAACTAAAAATTAAAATTATTAATAAAATATTAAAATGAATATAAATGAAAACTCAGGTGCACTTTTCTTTAAATAAAATTGAAAGAAATCTTTCAATTCATGTCAAAATAAGTACAGAACTTAAAAATAAGCTTAGGCATTTTTATAGCACATGGAAATCTGTGTTTATGTGATTAAAATGGAAAATTTGGGAGTAATTCTTTATTTAATAAAGGTGTTTTTGTTTACAAAATAAACCATAAGATTTGTTTAAATAGTGAGCTGTTCATGGACATTAAATTGACCAAAAAGAGGTTTAACAGACCCATTTGCCACAACCACATGATATGCACAAAATTAAGCATATTTGTATCTTAATAGATTGTGTTGGGCATGCCTGTAAGAATTTCCTTAAACTTTAGAAGAAGCATAAGGTATAATATTTCCAGAAGATTATATTTTATTTCATCTAAAACTTTTCAAAGTGAGATTGATTATAATGACTACCGCAGCCAATATGGGGGAAATTGTAAGAGTGTTTCAACAGGAAGAATACAGAAATTGCCAAAGCCCAAAATAAATTCTCCAGAGAATTTGGGAGTCTTGGCTTTGATAGAATGTGGAATGGAAATTTTCCTATTGCTTTGGAATTTGGTCCAAAGTCCCAAGGAGAGATAAATTAGTGACAGTTGTTTCACATTCTAAAGAGAAACTCTAGATATGTTCCTCATAGGATGTGGCCCAGTTGTCAACTACTATCAGTTTAAAGAACATGTGTAACAGCCTGGATATTCATTAGAGTACAGTTCAAGGAAATGTGTAGGGATAGGGAGCATTGTGGTATGGGATGGTAAGTAGCTGTGTGACCTCATCTCTAGTCAAGGGAGGATACTGCAAGAAACACCTTTTGAGAAAAGACTGTGAGGAGATAGATGCTGGCTAGCAGGGAAGATGCTGTCTTACAGGGTGTGGGAAATTTCTTGGGAGATTTTGAAACGTGTCCTCTAGATCAATGCTTCACAATGGACTGATATGTGAATAAAATTTAATAAAACTGAATTTCTAGAAAATTGAAATTTAAAAAGTCTTCACTGATCACACACTCTGTATAGCAATGTCAAATTGCTATGACAATTTCTAAACTTATTTTTAAGTTCTGTACTTGTTTTGTCATGAATTGGTTAACAGACCATTCAAGGATCAGCATGGAGTGCCCAGACCTCAGATAAGCAGCACTGCTCTAGATTAGAGCTTTACCAGGAGATCTGGTGTAGATGCCCATTTTGAGCACTAGAGTAAGCCTACACGTCTGTATTTCTAAGAGGCTCCTGGATGATGCCAACGCTGCTTATCTGGAGCTCACTTGGAGTAGCAAGGCTCTAGAGCACTCCCAACCAATAGAAATATCATGCAATCCCTGTTAAAATTCTAAATATTTTATTGTACTAAGTCTTTGAGATCTTAATTTGGACTAGCCACATTTCAAATGCTGAAAGCCACATGTGGCGGTATTTGGCCAGAAGCTCTGGAATTGGGGTTGCCTAGAGCCCGGTGTCTGATTCTTTTCAGGAGAAATCAGAAGTCATGAGGAAGGCTGAAGTTGTGCAGAGTGGCAGAGGGAAGCCAGAGAGGCAACTGTGCCTACAGTTTGAGAACATGGCAGGGACAGATGTGTTTGTTTCCCTGCGGGAATAATGGATGTTGTGCAAGAGAACACAAGTTATCCTGAGAGGACCTTGTACAAGAGGGGTGCTTGTTGGATGATCCTAAGGGCTTTCCAGAGGCACGAATCAAGGATCTTGCAAGAGGTTAGCCAGAGAATGTTTTACAAGCATCAGGAGATGCTGTCTGAGTCCTTGATATTCTGAACATCTGTCCTGTACAGGGGCATTTGACAACAAACAAACTTGAGCAGGCAGAGGGAGAGGAGCTTTGGATTGCAGAGAGATTGATGATTTGGCATTTGATTGGATTGGACTTTTTTGATTCCTGAAAAGTTCTATAGCATCTGAAAGTAAGAAAAACATTGTGTGATCTTCCCAAGAAGTCACTGAGAACTGGGAAAGACAAACCTGCAGTAGGTTTGAGAAAGGTTGTGGAGACAAATTCAAATTTTGTTTGTCCCCCATCATGCAAATCTGATTTAATAAACTAGTTATAACTTTTGTGAGTTCATGTTGCATAAATAATGGTCATTTGAATGCTCTATCCTTCACATCTTTATTTAGTAGCCTGACACTGGGTGGAAACATTGCCAGGAAATGCCAAACAACTCCTCCAAGATACATTTCAGAAATTAATGGTTCCATATTGTCAAATCATCTTGTTTTACTTTCTGTAAGATTGTCTTTTTCCCTATATTTGTCACAGAAAGTTTCAAATTAAATTACAGGGTAGACCATTAGCTTTGGAATCTCTCTTCTGAAAGGCATCAGCTTAGAAGGTAGAAACAACTGAAGAGAGCCAAGAGAGATTGATAAGTGCTACTGACCACAAATTATAGAAACCAGATGCCAAATGTCTTAAATGACAGTAAAAATAATCATGCTTCACATAACCAACTGCTAGGATGGGCCTCAGGGCTGGTTGATACTATGCGTCAATGATACCAAATTAAAAAAAATATTTTTTCCACTCTGCTATCCTTTGAACTGGTTTCATCTTCAGACTGGTAGTAGGGAGGATGTGTCAGTTCTAAGCAGCACATTTATGGGTAGTAATGCCCAGGTGAGGAAGAAAGAGTCTTTTCTATTGCTTTTTTATTTTTTCAGAAGCCTGTCTCCTCACAGCTCCTTGGCCAGAGTTGGATCACATTCCTGTTTTTGAATCCATGTCTGTCAGGAAAGTAGAATTAGTCATATTTTACTGAAGTTGACTCTGGGGTTGGGGGCCCATGCTAATAAAGAGGAAAGGTGGTTATTTGGACAAAATTAGGTTCTATTAAAAAAAGTAAGAAGGAGGAATGGATGCTGGGCAGACACCAATACCGTTCACCAAAGATCATATGTAGGTTTCTAATTTTGGTGAAAATATGCTTTCCATGAAGATTTATGACATTGTTTGACAGAACATTTGTGTCTAAACTGAACTAGGTAGTCGTGTGAATGCAAACCAATTACTGAATCTGCTTGCTGGATAACATGCATCGTTATCACATCATAATTAAGATACATATAACAAAAAGGCTTATGTGTTGAACTGACATTAAGTTAAAAGGCCTCTCTAAGGAGACAGTATTTCAGTGGATGGCTTTTATAAAAAAGTAGATTTCCCTGATACCCAACTGAGTTAAACTTTCATTGGATAACCATGTCTACATAAGATGTGTCATTTTAAAATGCTCTCTTTTCCCACAGCTAACATACTACTCAACGGGGAAAAGCCGAAAGCTTTTTCTCTAATATCAGAAATAAGACAGGGATGCCCACTTTCCTCACTTTTATTCAAAACAGTACTGGAGGTCCTAGCCACAGTGATAAGGCATGAAAAAGAAGTAAAAGGCATCCAAATTGGAAAGGAAGAAATAAAACTGTCATGATTTGCAGATGACATGATATCATATATAGAAAACTCTAAGGGCTCCACCAAAAAAGCTATTAGAACTAATAAATGAATTCAGTAAAGTTGAAGGACACAAAATTAACATACAGAAATCTGTTTACATTTTAACATAGCAATAATAAGTGGTTAAAAAGATAAATTAAGAAAAACAACTTACAAATCCATCAAAAAGAATAAAATACCTAGGAATATATTTAACCAAGGAGGTGAAGGACCTGTGCTTTAAAAACTTTAAGACACTTATGAAAGAAATTGAAGGCAACAGAAATAAATGAAATGATATTTATGTTCATGGATTGGAAGAATTAATATTGTTAAAATGTCCTTCCTACCCAAGCACTCTACAGATTCAATGCACTCCCCATCAAAGCACCAATGGCATTTTTCACAGAATTAGAACAAAGAACTCTAAAATTTGTATGGAACCACAAAAGACCCTGAGTTGTCAAAGCAATGTTGAGAAAGAAAAACAAAGCTAGAGTGTCATACTCCCTGATTTTAAACTGTATTAAAAACCAAAATAGTATGGTACTGGCATGAAAACCAACACATAGATCAAGGGAATAGAGCAGAGAACCCAGAAAAAACCCTTTGCATGTATGGTCAACTCATCTATGACAAAGGAGGCAAGAGTATGCTGTGGGGGAAAAGACAATCTCTTTAATAAATGACATTGGGAAAACTGGACAGCTACATGCAAAAGAATGAAATTGGACCACTGTCTTATACCATATACAAAAATAAATACCAAATGGATTAAAGGCTTGAATGTAAGATCTGAAACCATAAAGCTCCTGTATATATATATATATGTGTGTGTATGTATAAATAGAGAAAGAGAGACAGACAGATGGCTGTTTGACACTGATTTTAGCAACATTTTTTGCACCAGTCTCCTCAGGCAAGGGCAAGAAAAGCTAAAACAAATAAATGGAATTACATCAACTAAAACAATTTTGCACGGTGAAGGAAAACATCAACAAAATGAAAAGGCAACCTACTGAATGGGAGAAGATATTTACAAATCATATACCTGATAAGAAGTTAATACCCCAAATATATGAAGAACTTAGACAATTGAATATCCAAAAGCCCCCAAACAATCCAATTAAAAAGTGGGTAATGGATGTGAACATTTTTCTAAAGACATGTCAACAGGCACATGAAAAGATCCTGAACATCACTGATCACCAGGGAAATGCATATCAAAGCCACAATGAGATACCACCTCATGCCTGTCAGATTACCTATTATCAAAAGGATAAGAAATAACAAGTATTATCCAGGATGTGGAGAAAAGGGAGTCTTTGTGCACTGTCGGTGGGAATGTAAACTGGTGCAGCCACAGTGGAAAACTGTCGAATTACTGTAGTTAAGCCCTGGAACAGAGATGAAGTCTTTATAAAACATGCAACAATTTTAGAAGATTATTCAAACTTCTGGCTATTGTAGCATATTTTTCCAGCACTAATTCATTTAAACTTTTCTTGGAGTGTGTAGTTCTTTTTTTTTTTTTTTTTTCAGGCTAGTACCTGAGCATTATAGTACGGTCAGAAATTTCATTCTATCAAATCTATTATTCTACATAGTGATAGGAATATTTAATGCCAGACTAGTTCCTTCACAAATAATACTTGAAGAAAAAATTTCAGTCCTTTCACTGGCAGCTTATATTAGCGTTCCTCACTTTGAATGCCAAATTTAGAAGAAAAAGAAATCTCAGGGGAGAGATGTTTTCTTTTCTTTTTTTTTTTATGAGACATATTTTTGCTCCATAGTTTTTCTTGGATAGATGGTTTCAAGTTCTCCTCTTTTCCATCTCTTTTTCCTTGTTTCCTCCAGGAATGCAAACTTGACCTTGACTTTAAGGTCAAAGCATTTCAGACTGTGCAAGTCAGCAGAGAATAGAAAAAAATCAATATGAAACATATTAGAAAAGAATGAGGGTAAGAGTGATGCAGAAGCACCGGAAGCCATGCAGGACCCGGAGACAACGGAGATAATACTGAATGTAAGGATATCCTGCCCTGAGGCTTTGCTTTGCTCTTTTGTGTCCCTTTTCTTACCTGGGAGTGGGTCAGACTTATGGTAATTTAAAGCCTAGACCATTTTCAAAGCTTTTTCAGGAGCTAAAAAACTACTTTTGACATGTAAAAATGAGGTGTCTGTTTGATTTTTTTTCCCTGAAACTCTTTTTTTCTTTCTGTGTTTCTATTGAAGGTATAGGAAATGACTAGTTCACATACCTAATATGACACATAACTTAGGAGTGTTTCTTGAAGCTCCATGGCTGAAAATTGCACTGAAAATTTTGAGGTCTTTTATATCTACCTTGAAGTAAATCTAATTTTGAATGAGAACATAGTGTGATTTTATAAAGATATATATATATATATTTTAATATATTTTATATATATATATGTATATATATACACACAACCCCATGTAAAAGCTGAAAAGGGTTAAAAAGAATCATACTGAAAATTTTGATTATAAAATTATCCATGCAGCCCTTTCCATAACTCAGCCACAGACTTCAGAAAGAAAGAAAAAGAAATGTTATCAATTTCCATTTATGACAAGGATTATCTTATCTCTCTTCCTATTTACCACTGGAGTCAAAAACAAATTAGGCATAGGGAAAAAAAATCTCACCATTTGTTTAAGCTCAATCTTTATTAAAATGTTCTGAGGCAGAGAAATGAGATCAGAGAAAAATTTAACCTTTATGTATGTGTGCATGTGTACAAATCCTCTACATATATGCAAATGTGAAAAGACAAGCAGGTTTTAATCATATTCCCATGTAGAAACAGAGTTTGGCTGATTTTAAGTGATTTTTATTAAGCCCAAACAGACTATGCTGTGTTATCTGGAAACTGAAATGTTTTCTCAAAACGTGATTAATAGTAAATATGTGGCAACTTCTCTAGAAACCTAAATTATGCATATGTTACACCTGGGACAGAGAAAGCTGTTCTAAAACAGCAAATTGCTGGGCATGCGCATTAGAGGTGATTATATCTATGATGAAGCCTTTGTTATCATTCTTTCAAAGCTTGTTACTTTTTCACTGACCTCACATACTTAAACTTTGTAAAAGCACAACAAGAATGTGCTGAGAACACAGATTCAGGCAGGCTCATGGATAACTATGCCTGTCAATTACTGGCAGAAATGGCTATTGATGATTTTGCTCATATCACAGCTGAAAGAAGGACATTGAAAAGCTTTTGTTCCCTCCCTGGAAGCATTTGAAATGATTCCCTGGAAAATAAGAAATCTCTATTAGGGGCTGAGTAGGGGAAGATACAGCTCGAGCCATTACTTTGATCAGTTCTGTACTGAGGTTGTTTATACTACATCTTATCTTATAACTACACCTTACTTCAAATTTAACAGATTCCCTCAAAGGGTCAAAAAAGACAGGGACTTCCAAGCTGAATCAAGTATGTTCCTTTTAATTCATGGAAAAGCAACAGGGAAACAAGAAAGACACTCTTCACTAACATTGATTTTTCTTGTATTTATTTTTTCAGTCTGAACACTCCAGGCAAAAATTCACTTGGCTTCAACTAATTTGCAAATACCGTCATTCACTGCTGTTTTGCTACCCATTTCTCAAATCTCAATTAAATGTGATGACAGTTCACTTGCTAGGAACACACAGAAAGGTTCTTTCCCAACCAGAGGTCTTCACTCTTTTCCTGCTAGTAGACTTGGCAAGAGGAGTCAAAACATCCATTACTGAGGCTGTTTTAATTTAGAAAGTTATCACCAGAGTCAGATAAATAATTATAAAATCCTTTACAAATGCAAACCACAACAGAAATGTATAGTAACAGCTGCGAATGCTACCTATATATCATGAAAGCAGGTTACAATGGATTTTTTGAAAGGTGAATTTGAGGTTTCTACTTGGGGAAAGCTTGCATAACTTTCTGAGGCACCCTGAGGTCTTCTCCCTGCAATTATTTTTTACATTAAAACCAAAAACAACAACTATAAAAAATGACTCTGCAAGTCTTGAGCTCTGGCTCAGGCTCCATGTTCCCTGTAAAACTAAAAGCAAGGAATGAAATGAGAGACAGTTTTGGCTTAAAAGAAATGCCAGTTGGAGGAAGGAAAGAAAGTATTGCTCACTTTCCCCTTTTTTCTTCTACATGAATAAGTTAATATAAATATATTAAATGTATAAATTAATTATGAAATATAAATGATTATTATAGTTTATAGACAATATACTTTAATATAAGGTCAGTGTATTAAATATACATAAACTTTAATGTAAATATAAATATAATCAATGTAAAATTTGTGTGATATTGCTTTGAGAGTATGGGACCTTAACAAATTGTAGAATGTTAGAAATATCCCTATGTGTAAAAACGGGTCTTGTTTCATGTTAACAAGTACTCAAAATAAATTAGCTACAAAGGATAAAAAACAAACTATAAGGAGTCTTTGACAGAGACCAACTGGTCAACCTTCCTCTTTATAGCTGAAGCACTAAAGCCCAAGTGGTTGAAAGACTCAGCCAGCTCCTACAGTAGGCACCTGGCAGCTAGGCTCAGTGACTCCGCTACCTCATCACTGTCACAGAACCTCTCTGGAGCTCAGCTCATCATTTGATAACAAGAGTGACTCTACCTGCCCAGGGGTTGTTGATCAAAGGTGATAGAGGTTGTAAGAATTCCTTTAAAATCTTAATTCACGGTACAGTGCCTTGCATGTGGCCGGCACTCCATAAATCTCCGAGGAGCGGAATTTGTCAAATAGCTGTGGTGAGGGCTGGCTCTGATTCACTCCTCAAAGCTCATTGAGCTTGCCTGGACTCTTTAATCAGGCTCATGCAACCAGCACCTCTGACCTTTACTGCATGGTAGGTGCAATCACTGGCCCTATGGGAGCACACACAGACAGCCTCCACCAGATCATGCAGTGCTGGGATGGGGACAACTTTTTCTTTTGTTCAGAAACTAAGAAATCCTCTGCTTGACCCTGGTGTAAACCTCTCACTGCACCATTAAGGAGCCAAGCTGTCTCTGCCAATCTAGCTGTCCCTGGAAACCTTTCTCTAGTTTTCTTTGTAAGACAGAAAAATCAGTTAGAAAGTGTCTCCCCTCCGTTGTGTCTTCCAGTCCTAAAGTGAGCAGTGTGGACAGACAGGATTATGGGTATTGCACTGGAGGCCTGATGGACATTATTGTCTGCCTGCCTGGCCTGTGTATGTTGTTTTGGTGGACTGGCTTCCACAGGCCTGTAGAGAAGATGTAGGGCAATTGGCTCTGAAAATGGGGAGGAAGGAAATGAAAATGCCAAAACCCCCTTGATATTGAAAAGTTACAAGTCTTCTACCCCTGGTTTTTGTTTGGGGGAGCCTTGCTGATGGATTGCGCTGTTTGCTGACTTAAAACGAAAAGCTGCTCTGGCTTTCTTTATCTGGTAAGTCCATTATTGCATTTGCTTAATTGTGTTTACACCATTTTGCTAAATGAAATTTTTTAAAGGGAACACTGTGGGAATGTTTTTGAAAAGGAAAGAGTGAGGATAGGTGGGTAGAACTTCTGCTAGTTCCACCCTGCTTTCTGCCTTTTTTTTTCATCTCCTTTGCACTCTGTGTCTCCCTCCCCTTCTCCTTCTCCAAGCAGCCGCTGTGCTCGAGCACCAGCTACCACAGGGCAGCCACGGTGCCTGCCTGGAGAAAGAGGAGAAGAAATGGAGTCAGAGGACAAGGAGAGTAAAGGCTGGGGAAAGACACCACCACAAACTGCTTCGGGGGAGTTGCATGCGCTGGGATGAGTTAATCCCTGCATACATCTGCTGGAAAGGCAGTCAACCCTTTCCTCCAACTTTAACAGCATGGTTTATCGGTATTCATGAACTCTTAAAACAAGTGGTTAGTGCATTGCGGTTTAGTGAATGAATAACACACAGAGATTTTTGGTCCCAGCCTTTTCATTAATTTTCAACTGTATGTGTATTGGAGTTACATGAGCTGTCTGACATCAAATCTCTCAGCCTCCTAAACCTAGCTGTATTAGATGGGATTATGCCTGCTGTTTTACGCACTGAGTTCTTCTAAGAAATGGGAAATAGTTTGTGAAACCATAAAAGAGGATGCCAGCCAAGGACATACAGTATTTGTAATTTTATTTCTATTTTGTCTTACAGAAGAATTTATAAACTGAATGTCCTTAGGTTTCCCTAGCACGCAGGTACAGGTGATTTCACATTTAGAGTTAAACTTGAATTCTGTAGTGGTAAGAATGTATTTTGTTGACCATGAGCTCCGCTCACTCAGACAGGCATGTCATTCCCCGCAAAACCTACCTCATGTACTTCTGTGGGACACAATGCGTAATTTATGTGCCCTCAAGGATCCAGTCCAGGGCTCCCCTCGCCATAGATTCTTGCTCTCTCCCCACCAGCCTTTGCCCACTGAAAAGTAGATTCTCGAAGCTCCTGGACCAGTTCTTTGCCCAATAGCCTGGCCCCAAAGCCCGTGGGGCTCCTGGCCCGCAAGGGGCTGTCTTCTGGGAAATAAGAAGGGAATAGTTTCCTGGCTTCACTGTTACACCTGTTCAAAGGGTGCCTCTAGCTCTAGGGTGTGGTTGGAG
>JAVSCE010007796.1:0-106013 GCA_032199065.1 Smutsia gigantea
GAGGAAAGTATATTGCAATCCAGGCCTATTTAAAGAAGGAAGAACATTCCCAAATGAATAGTCTAAAGACACAATTATTGAAATTGGAAAAAGAAGAACAAATGAGGCCCAAAGTCACCAGAAGGGGGGACATAATAAAGATTAGAGAAGAAATAAATAAAATTGAGAAGAATAAAACAATAGAAAAAATCAATAAAACCAAGAGCTGGTTCTTTGAAAAAATAAACAAAATAGATAAAACCCCTAGCCAGACTCATTAAGAGAAAAAGAGAATCTACACATATAAACACAATCAGAAATGAGAAAGGAAAAATCACGACGGACCCCACAGAAATACAAAGAATCATAAGAGAATATTATGAGAATCTATATGCTAACAAGCTGGAAAACATAGAAGAAATGGACAACTTCTTAGAAAAATACAACCTTCCAAGACTGACCAAGCAAGAAACAGAAAAACTAAACAGACCAATCACCAGTGACGAAATCGAATTGGTAATCAAAAAACTACCCAAGAACAAAACCCCTGGGCCTGATGGATTCACCTCTGAATTCTACCAGACATATAGAGAAGAAATAACACCGATTCTCCTTAAAGTTTTCCAAAAAATAGAAGAGGAGGGAATACTTCCAAACTCATTCTATGAAGCCAGCATCACTCTAATACCAAAACCGGGCAAAACCTCCCCCAAAAAGAAAATTAAAGACCAATATCCCTGATGAACGTAGATGCAAAAACACTCAACAAAATATTAGCAAACCAAATTCAAAAATACATCAAGAGGATCATACACCATGATCAAGTGGGATTCATCCCAGGGATGCAAGGATGGTACAACATTCGAAAATCCATCAACATCATCCACCACATCAACAAAAAGAAAACAAAAACCACATGATCATCTCCATAGATGCTGAAAAAGCATTTGACAAAATTCAGCATCCATTCCTGATTAAAACTCTCAACAAAATGGGTATAGAGGGCAAGTACCTCAACATCATAAAGGCTATATATGACAAACCCACAGCTAACATCATACTTAACGGCGAGACGCTGAAAGCTTTTCATCTAAGATCGGGAACAAGACAAGGATGCCCACTCTCTCCACTGTTATTCAACATAGTACTGGAGGTCCTAGCCACAGCAATCAGACAAAACAAAGACATACAAGGCATCCAGATTGGTAAAGAAGAAGTCAAATTGTCACTATTTGCAGATGACATGATACTGTACATAAAAAACCCTAAAGATTCCATTCCAAAACTACTAGAACTAATATCTGAATTCAGCAAAGTTGCAGGATACCAAATTAACACACAGAAATCTGTTGCTTACCTATACACTAATGATGAACTAACAGAAAGAGAAATCAGAAAAACAATTCCATTCACAATTGCATCAAAAAGAATAAAATACCTAGGAATAAACCTAACGAAGGAAGTGAAAGACCTGTACTCTGAAAACTACAAGACACTCCTAAGAGAAATTAAAGAGGACACTAACAAATGGAAATGCATCCCATGCTCTTGGCTAGGAAGAATAAATATTGTCAAAATGGCTATACTACCTAAAGCAATCTACAGATTCAATGCAATCCCTATCAGACTACCAACAGCTTTCTTCAATGAACTGGAACAAATAATTCTAAAATTCATATGGAACCACCAAAGACCCCGAATAGCCAAAGCAATCCTGAGAAGGAGGAATAAAACAGGGGGAATTACACTCCCTGACTTCAAGCTCTACTACAAAGCCACAGTAATCAAGACAATTTGGTATTGGCACAAAAACAGACCCACAGACCAGTGGAACAGAATAGAAAATCCAAACATTAACCCAAACATATACAGTCAATTAATATTTGATAAAAGTGCCTTGGATATACAATGGGGAGATGACAGCCTCTTCAGCAGCTGTTGTTGGAAAAACTGGACAGCTACATGTAAGAGAATGAAACTGGACTACTGTCTAGCCCCATACACAAAGGTAAACTCAAGGTGGATCAAAGACTTGAATGTAAGTCATGAAACCATAAAACTCTTAGAAAAAAACATAGGCAAAAATCTCTTGGACATAAACATGAGCAACTTCTTCATGAACATATCTCCCGGGCAAGGGAAACAAAAGCAAAAATGAACAAGTGGGACTATATCAAGCTGAAAAGCTTCTGTACAGCAAAGGACACCATCAGTAGAACAAAAAGACATCCTACAGTATGGGAGAATATATTCATAAAAAACGTATCTGATAAAGGGTTGATATCCAAAATATATAAAGAACTCATGCACCTTAACAAACAGAAAGCAAATAATCCAATTAAGAAATGGGCAGAGGACATGAGTAGACACTTCTCCAAAGAAGAAATTCAGATGGCCAACAGGCACATGAAAAGATGCTCCACATCACTAATCATCATAGAAATGCAGATTAAAACCACAATGAGATATCACCTCACACCAGTGAGGATGGCCAATATCCAAAACACAAACAACAACAAATGTTGGTGAGGATGTGGAGAAAAGGGAACCCTCCTACACTGCTGGTGGGACTGCAAATTAGTTCAACCATTGTGGAAAGCAGTATGGAGGTTCCTCAAAAAACTCAAAATAGAAATACCATTTGACCCAAGAATTCCACTCCTAGGAATTTACCCTAAGACTGCAGCAGCCCAGTTTGAAAAAGACATATGCACCCCTATGTTTATCGCAGCACTATTTACAATAGCCAAGAAATGGAAGCAACCTAAGTGTTCATCAGTAGATGAATGGATAAAGAAGATGTGGTACATATACACAATGGAAAATTATTCAGCCATAAGAAGAAAACAAATCCCACCATTTGCAACAACATGGATGGAGCTAGAGGGTATTATGCTCAGTGAAATAAGCCAAGCCGAAAAAGACATGTATCAAATGATTTCACTCATATGTGGAGTATAAAAAAAAAAAAAAAATACTGAAGGAACAAAACAGTAGCAGACTCACAGAACCCAAGAACGGACTAATAGTTACCAAAGGGAAAGGGACTGGGGAAAATTGGTGGGAAGGGAGGGATAAGAGGGAAAAAGGGGCATTACGATTAGCAGACATAATGTTGGGGGGCACGGGGAGGGCTGTACAACTCAGAGAAGACAAGTAGTGATTCTATAGCATCTCACTACGCTGATGGACAGTGACTGTAATGGGGTTGGTGGGGGGGACCTGATGAAGGGGTAGTTTAATAACCGTAATATTGCACATGTAATTGTAGATTAATAATAAAATAAATAATATATTAAATAAATAAATAAATAAATCCCTCATTTCTGTCTCCAGAATATGTTTTTTTTAAGGGAAACTACAAATCTGATTGCATTTCTGCTGTCCTTCCTTCCATAATTATTACCACCACTTTCATTACCCAAGATGTCCCAGTTTGGAGGGGAAATGACTTGACCCCCCCCCCATGGACAGCGCCCCCATGCTGTGGCCGTTTGTGTACTAAGGCCCATGAACCTACTTTTAACTGGAGAAAGTCATTGCCCTTGTTTATTTTAATCTCAGTGAGAGGAAAGACAAAAGAATGTCTGAAGCAGTGTTAGGTAAAGTTGAATGTCACTGTAAGAAGGCCAACACCGAAAAAGAGAGGGAGAGGAGGAGAGAGTGAGGTAAGATGGAAGAGAGGGGAAAGGAAATCAGTTGGCTATTAGTGGTTAAATCAGGAAAGGACCCATTGATGACATGCTAGTTGAGCACAGAAGTGACTTAAATTTAAAGACCAAGTGCATCGTAGGTCAAGAAGTTTCCAGACAGGGAACAATTTAACCACTGCCCGGACAGATACCACTTCCCCTTCTAGTGATGCTGAAACAAAACAGGACCATCTGGCATTTTATCCCAAGGAACTTCATATACAAGACAGTACAATGCCTTGAATATTATCTAACCAACATTAATACCTGGGAAATAACTTTGAATAAGATATCTTGTGGTTTGAAGAGCTACTGTCTGCTACCTTGGAGAGGTCTCACAGAGGGAAAAGTATACAAATGGATACTTGCTGTCGATCTGGATTCCCTGCTCACCAGAAGGGGTTCAAGCAGATTCCCCATGTTAGAAGGGCAGCCCCAACACCCCCACTCCTGAGGTGCAGAAGCCTGGGACTTACTGGAAAATGCAGTGACAGTGACATCCCCATCTGCTTCCCCTTTTATTTAGGAAAGGAATGGATCATCCAATACATTGGATTAACCCAGAGAAGACATCCGTTTTGTTTTTTTTTTTAATATAATTTATTTTATTATCATTAATTTACAATTACATGTGCAATATTATGATTATTAAACTACCCCTTCATCAGGTCCCCCCCCACCAACCCCATTACAGTCACTGTCCATCAGCGTAGTGAGATGCTATAGAATCACTACTTGTCTTCTCTGAGTTGTACTGCCCTCCCCGTGCCCCCCCAACATTACATCTGCTAATCGTAATGCCCCTTTTTCCCTCTTATCCCTACCTTCCCGCCCATTTTCCCCAGTCCCTTTCCCTTTGGTAACTATTAGTCCGTTCTTGGGTTCTGTGAGTCTGCTGCTGTTTTGTTCCTTCAGTTTTTTTTTCTTTGTTCTTATACTCCACATATGAGTGAAATCATTTGATACTTGTCTTTTTCGGCTTGGCTTATTTCACTGAGCATAATACCCTCTAGCTCCATCCATGTTGTTGCAAATGGTAGGATTTGTTTTCTTCTTATGGCTGAATAATATTCCATTGTGTATATGTACCACATCTTCTTTATCCATTCATCTACTGATGGACACTTAGGTTGCTTCCATTTCTTGGCTATTGTAAATAGTGCTGCAATAAACATAGGGGTGCATCTGTCCTTTTCAAATTGGGCTGCTGCATTCTTAGGGTAAATTCCTAGGAGTGGAATTCCTGGGTCAAATGGTATTTCTATTTTGAGTTTTTTGAGGAACCTCCATACTGCTTTCCACAATGGTTGAACTAATTTGCATTCCCACCAGCAGTGTAGGAGGGTTCCCTTTTCTCCACATCCTCACCAACATCTGTTGTTGTTTGTGTTTTGGATGTTGGCCATCCTCACTGGTGTGAGGTAATATCTCATTGTGGTTTTAATCTGCATTTCTATGATGATTAGCGATGTGGAGCATCTTTTCATGTGCCTGTTGGCCATCTGAATTTCTTCTTTGGAGAAGTGTCTACTCATGTCCTCTGCCCATTTCTTAATTGGATTATTTGCTTTCTGTTTGTTAAGGTGCATGAGTTCTTTATATATTTTGGATGTCAACCCTTTATCAGATACGTCATTTATGAATATATTCTCCCATACTCTAGGAAGTCTTTTTGTTCTACTGATGGTGTCCTTTGCTATACAGAAGCTTTACAGCTTGATATAGTCCCACTTGTTCATTTTTGCTTTTGTTTCCCTTGCCCGGGGAGATATGTTCATGAAAAGTCGCTCATGTTTATGTCCAAGAGACTTTTGCCTATGTTTTTTTCTAAGAGTTTTATGGTTTCATGACTTACATTCAGGTCTTTGATCCACCTTGAGTTTACCTTTGTGTATGGGGCTAGACAGTAGTCCAGTTTCATTCTCTTACATGTAGCTGTTCCAGTTTTTCCAACACCAGCTGCTGAAGAGGCTGTCATCTGCCCATTGTATATCCAAGGCTCCTTTATCAAATATTAATTGACTGTATATGTTTGGGTTAATGTTTGGATTTTCTATTCTGTTCCACTGATCTGTGAGTCTGTTTTTGTGCCCATACCAAATTGTCTTGATTACTGTGGCTTTGTAGTAGAGCTTGAAGTCACGGAGCCTAATTCCCCGTTTTATTCCTCCTTCCCAGGATTGCTTTGGCTATTTGGGGTCTTTGGTGGTTCCATATGAATTTTAGAATTATTTGTTCCAGTTCATTGAAGAAAGATGTTGGTAGTTTGATAGGGATTGCGTTGAATCTGTAGATTGCTTTAGGTAGTATAGCCATTTTGACAATATTTATTCTTCCTAGCCAAGAGCATGGGATGCATTTCCATTTGTTAGTGTCCTCTTTAATTTCTCTTAGGAGTGTCTTGTAGTTTTCAGAGTACAGGTCTTTCACTTCCTTCATTAGGTTTATTCCTAGGTATTTTATTCTTTTTGATGCAATTGTGAATGGAATTGTTTTTCTGATTTCTCTTTCTGTTAGTTCATCGTTAGTGTATAGGAAAGAAACAGATTTCTGTGTGTTAATGTGGTATCCTGCAACTTTGCTGAATTCAGATATTAGTTTTAGTAGTTTTGGAGTGGAGTCTTTAGGGTTTTTTATGTACAATATCATGTCATCTGCAAATAGTGACAATTTGACTTCTTTACCAATCTGGATGCCTTGTATTTCTTTGTGTTGTCTGATTGCCATGGCGAGGACCTCCAGGACTATGTTGAATAACAGTGGAGAGAGTGGGCATCCCTGTCTTGTTCCCGATCTTAGATGAAAAGCTTTCAGCTTCTCGCTGTTAAGTATGATGTTAGCTGTGGGTTTGTCATATTATGACCTTTATGATGTTGAGGTACTTGCCCTCTATACCCATTTTGTTGAGAGTTTTAATCATGAATGGATGTTGAATTTTGTCAAATGCTTTTTCAGCATCTATGGAGATGATTATGTGGTTGTTGTTCTTCTTTTTGTTGATGTGGTGGATGATGTTGATGGATTTTCGAATGTTGTACCATCCTTGCATCCCTGGGATGAATCCCCCTTGATTATGGTGTATGCTCCTCTTGATGTATTTTTGAATTCGGTTTGCTAATATTTTGTTGAGTATTTTTGCATCCACGTTCATCAGGTATATTGGTCTGTAGTTTTCTTTTTTGGTGAGGTCTTTGCCAGGTTTTGGTATTAGAGTGATGCTGGCTTCATAGAATGAGTTTGGAAGTATTCCCTCCTCTTCTAGTTTTTGGAAAACTTTAAGGAGAATGGGTATTATTTCTTCTCTATATGTCTGGTAGAATTCAGAGGTGAATCCATCTGGTCCAGGGGTTTTGTTCTTGGGTAGGTTTTTGATTACCACTTCAATTTCATTGCTGGTGATTGGTTTGTTTAGTTTTTCTCTTTCTTGTTTGGTCAGTTTTGGAAGGTTGTATTTTTCTAAGAAGTTGTCCATTTCTTCTAGGTTTTCTAGCTTGCTAGCATATAGATTCTCATAGTATTCTCTTATAATTCTTTGTATTTCTGTGGGGTCCATCCTTATTTTTCCTTTCTCATTTCTGATTCTATTTATGTGTGTAGATTCTCTTTTTCTCTTAATGAGTCTGGCTAGGGGTTTATCTATTTTGTTTATTTTTTCAAAGAACCAGCTCTTGGTTTCATTGATTTTTTCTGTTGTTTTATTCTTCTCAATTTTATTTATTTCTTCTCTGATCTTTATTATGTCCCTCCTTCTGGTGACTTTGGGCTTAATTTGTTCTTCTTTTTCCAATTTCAGTAATTGTGTCTTTAGACTATTCATTTGGGAATGTTCTTCCTTCTTTAGATAGGCCTGGATTGCAATATACTTTCCTCTTAGAACTGCCTTCGCTGTGTCCCACAGAAGTTGTGGCTTTGTGTTGTTGTTGTCATTTGTCTCCATTTACTCTTTGATTTCTGTTTTGATTTGGTCATTAGCCCATTGATTAATTAGGAGAATGTTGTTAAGTCTCCATGTATTTCTGAGCCTTTTTGTTTTCTTTCTAAAATTTAATTCTAGTTTAATACCTTTATGATCTGAGAAGTTGGTTGATAGAATTTCAATATTTTTGACTTTACTGAGGTTCTTTTTGTGGCCTAGTATGTCGTCTATTCTGGAAAATGTTCCATGTGCACTTGAGAAGAATGTGTATCCTGTTGCTTTTGGGTGTAGAGTTCTGTAGATGTCTGTTAGGTCCATCTGTTCTAGTGTGTTGTTCAGTGCCTCTGTGTCTTTACTTATTTTCTGTCTGGTTGATATGTCCTTTGGAGTGAGTGGTGTGTTGAAGTCACCTAAGATGAATGCATTGCTGTCTATTTCCTCCTTTAATTCTGTTAGTATTTCTCTCATATATGCCACTGCTCCTGTGTTGGGTGCATATATATTTAAAATGGTTATATCCACTTGTTGGACTGACCCCTTTATCATTATGTGATGTCCTTCTTTATCTCTTGCTACTTTCTTCGTTTGAAGTCTATTTTGTCTGATACAAGTACTGCAACACCTGCTTTTTTCTCCTTGTTGTTTGCATGAAATATCTTTTTCCATCCCTTCACTTTTAGTCTGGGGATATCTTTGCGTTTGAGGTGAGTTTCTTGTAGGCAGCATATAGATGGGTTTTGCTTTTTTATCCATTCTGTTACTGTGTCTTTTGATTGGTGCATTCAGTCCATTTACATTTAGGGTGATTATTGATAGATATGTCCTTATTGCCATTGCTGGCTTTAGAGTCGTGGTTACCAAAGGTTCAGGGGTTGCTTCTTAACTATCTAACAATCTAACTTAACTTTCTTGTTAAGTTATTGTAAACACTGTCCGATGTTTCTTTATTTCTCTCCCTTCTTATTCTTCCTCCTCCATTCTTTATATAGTGGGTGTTTTATTCTTTGCCTTTAGTTAGTATTTGGATGATCTGCTTTCTTTGCTATGATTTTATTTTCTCTGGTGACATCTTTTTAGCCTTAGGAGTGCTTTCCTCTAGAGCAGTTCCTTTAAGATGTCCTGTAGAGGTGGTTTATGGGAGGCAAATTCTCTCAACTTTTGCTTGTCTGGAAATTGTTTAATCCCTCCATCATATTTAAATGATAATCGTGCTGGATACAGTATTCTTGGTTCGAGGCCCTTCTGTTTCATTGCGTTAAATATATCATGCCATTCTCTTCTGGCCTGTTAGGTTTCTGTTGAGAAGTCTGATGTTAGTCTGATGGGTTTTCCTATGAAGTTGATCTTTTTTCTTTCTCTAGCTGCCTTTAGTACTATGTCCTTATCTTTTTTTTTATCTTTTTTTTGTGAAATGATTATCACAGTAAGTTTAGTTAACATCCTTCAACATACATAATTACAAAATATTTTTTCTTGTGATGTGAACTTTTGAGGTTTTTTTCTCTTAACAACTTTTCAATACACAAGCTCTGTCCTTATCTTTGATCTTTGCCATTTTAATTATTATGTGTCTTGGTGTTGTCTTCCTGGGGTCCCTTGTGTTAGGAGCTCTGTGGGCTTCCATGGACTGCGAGACTATTTCCTTCCCCTGCATGGGGAAGTTTTCAGCAATTATTTCTTCAAAGACACTTTCTATCCCTTTTTCTCTCTCTTCTTCCTCTGGTACTCCTATAATGCGAATATTGTTCCGTTTGGATTGGTCACACAGTTCTCTTAATATTCTTTCATTCCTAGAGATCCTTTTATCTCTGTCTGCCTCAGCTGCTCTGTGTTCCTGTTCTCTGATTTCTATTGCATTAACAGTCTCTTGCATCTCGTCCAGTCTGCTGCTGAGCCCATCGATGGCTTGTCTCATTTCTGCATTGTCTTTCCTGACTTCCCTCACTTCCTCCCTTAGCTCTTGCATATTTCTCTGTAGATCCATTAGCATGGTTATGACTTTTATTCTTAATTCTTTTTCAGGAAGATTCTGCATTTCCATCCCTTCAGATTCCCTCTCAGGAGGTCTGGGTCTGGGTGATTTTTGTCTGTACCATATTCCTCTCTCTTTTCATGTTGATAGGAGTGGTCACTGGTAGGTGCCACGTATGTCAGCTGGGCTCTTTAAGACTTAAAAAAAAACAAGCAAAAAAAGAAGGAAGAGAAAGAAAAGAGAGAAAGAAAAAAGAAAAAGGAAAGGGAAAAAGAAAAAGAAACGCCCACCTGGAGTGGATTCTCTAAGGGTGCTGTAGGTGTCACTGTTGCTCCACTATTCCACAGCCGCGGCCGCGCTGTTCTTTGTAGCTCTGGCCGGGGCGAGAACGAATGGGAGGCTGTTGTTCTCTGCAGAAAGTTTTAGTGTGGCTGCTACCTTTTCTCAGTCACCAGCCAAGGGGTCCGAAATTCCTCAGGACTCCCAGCCCGCTGGGCTGAGCATGCCGGGGCGATGGTGTTCCCTCGCTGGGCCCCCCGCCTCTCCAAGACTGCTACAAACCACATGCGCTTTTCTCTTGTCCCGGGGCACTGGCTGCACAGACCCAGCGCGTTCCCAGCTCAAAACCTGCACCTTCTGCCTCTCCAATGTCCAATGCACCGCACAGTTGTCAGTGCTCCCGGTGTAGACCACCGGGGCTGGTTATTTCACAGACCTGCTCTTCCACTCCCTCCCGGCTCTGAAGCCTCTCCTCCCGCCGGTGCGCTGGGTTGGGTGAGGGCTCGGGTCCCACCGGGTCGCGGCTCCGTATCTTACCCGCCTCGCGGGGTGCCAAGTCCTCTCGGGTGTAGCTGCATGCTCTGCGCTTTCCTCTGTATTCTGGTCTCTCTTTTAGGAATAATTGTATTTGCTGTATTTTCGTAGCTAAATATAGTGTTGGGAGGAGATTTCTGCCGCCCTGCTCACACCGCCATCTTCCCGGAAGTCCGCGTGTTTCTGATTTTTATTTTGAACTCTCTTTCAGGAAGATTGGTGAGTTCAGTTTCATATGGCCCTTTGTCTGGGGTTTGTGAGATTTTGGTCTGACCCACGTTCCTTTGACGTTTCATATTTCTATGTGGCGCCCTCTAGTGCCCAGAAGCTCTAGTCTCTGGAGCTGCTCAGCCCCTCAAGTAAGATTGGGGGTTGCAGGGGACCATCGCTGGTTCCTGGCAGGGGGGGAAAGAGTTGTTTCCTGATTCCCGGCTGCAGTGCCTGTCTCCAGTGTCAGAGCCAGTGGGCCGAGCACACACGTGTAAACCTCTGTGCTTTGCGTCTCTATCTGTTGTAGTTGGGGCCTCCTTCTGGCTGGCCTGACACCAGCACAGTGACTGCCAGTTTGCAAGCTGGTGCCGGCATGGCAGGAGGAAGGCGCAGCAGGCTGCGTGTCACAGTGAGGGGCCTCAGAACTGAGTAGCTAGCCAGGGGGATGGAGTGCGTGAAGCTCCTCAAAGTTCCCAACCTGCTGGGCAGAGCACACCCAGACAACCTTGTCAACCTTTCCCTTCTACGGCCCAGCAAACTCTGTGCAAACCCGGCCCCTTCAGCAGCGCTCTTGCTGCTAGGAAGCCTCTCAGGCCACCTGCCTTTCCATTGTCCCAGAGCAGCCAAACATGGATCCCCGTCCTCCACAAATGGCCGGAATCTCAGTCTCTCAAGCACTCTGCCTGTCCCAGCTCCCCAACCCCACCAACCTACAGAGCACCACACAATGTAGGTCTGTGGTCCAAAGCAGACCTCCAGGGCTGGGTGTTCAGCAGTTCTAGGCTTCCATCCCCTCTCCACTCCATTTCTCTTCCTCCCACGGTTGAGCTGAAGTGGTGGAAGGGCTTGGGTCCTGGTGGATCAAGGCTTTGGTATATTCCCCTGTTTCGTAAGGTCTTCTCTGCTCTGTTCTCCAGGTGTATGCAGTCTGGTCCAGCCTTCTTTCCTGTTGCTGTTTTAGGGTTAGTTGTATTAACTACATTTTCATACTATATGTGGTTTTAGGAGGAGTTCTCTGTCTCACCTCTCATGCCGCCATATTGAATCTCCTTCCCCAGCCTTTTAGAATAAACTCACTCTCCTCACTACAGCCCACACGGCCCTGCCTGGTCTGGCACCTTCTGCCTGCTCTGACTTCATTTCTTATCAACCTGTCCTTTCTTTATTCCTCACAGATCACCCTGACACCCATACGTGCCCGGCACTTTTCAGAGTAGGATGAACCGCAGACACCCAACAAAATCCTGCCCTCGTGCAGTTGCCATTGCAGTCAGGGAGGGATGTACAAACAGAGTGTATTAAGTGATGTGAATGACAACAAAAGGAAGGTAAGGTTGAGGTGGGTGGTCAGGCAGGCTTCTTGGAGGAGGCAACACTTGAACTGAGGCCCAGAAGAGAAGGAGGAGCTGGGGAAGTAGGTGTTCCAGGTAGAGGGAAGCAGATGTATCATCCCTTGGTCAGAAAAGAGCTAAATGGGCTCTAGAACAGCAAGACGGCAAGTTCTAGAATGGGTGCAGGCAAGTGGTGGGAGATGAGGGCAAGAAAGTCAGCACGTCTTGCAGGCCATGGGGGAAAGCCTGGGTTTTACTCCTTGGTAGGAGCCGCTGTGAGAGGGTTTAACAAGGAATGATGAATCCGGGTCTGTTTAACGGGCTCTGTGCACAGCTGGGAGATGTACAGAAAGGGAGGCAGCTCAGCGTGGAAGCCACGGGCATGAAGACAAGCACCTGGATACAAACACTGAGTCATTCTGTACAACTGAAACTAATATAATGTGTCAATTATATCTCAAAAAAAATCAAAGCAAGCACAAGAAAGCACCTGGATTTGGGACCTGTTTTGCAGGCTGGACTTGGCAGCTATGCCGGTGGATGGATGTGGAGTATGACAGAAGGGGAGCCGTCAAGTTCAGTTCTGAGTCTAGCAGACAAGCCAAGGGTAGTGCTTTTGCTGAGATGTGGAAACTTGCAGGAAAGTCAAGGTTAGGTGGGGTGTGGTAGTGAGTTTGAGATCCAAGCAGGGCTGTCAAGAATGTCATGGAGAAGAGAAAAACAAAAAGAAAAAGACGAAGAAAAAAAAAGAATGACATGGAGGGTGTTTTTGTTCCTCCAGTTAACTAAGCTCCTCTTTGGCGGCAAGATGTATGCACTGGCTGTTCTCTCTTGCTGTGGCGGGTGGAGAACGTCAGGGGAATGTCCTCCCCCAGATCCTCACATATGGGGCCCTTCCTAGCCTTCTGGTCTTGACTCAAATGTCACCTTTGTAGTGTTCTTCCCCAGCTACCTGTCCCTCCAAATAAGGCCACCAATCCCTCCCTCCACTCCACTCCAAATAGTCCCGCATCGTCCTGTTTAATTCCTGAATAGCATTTACCAGAGTTATTACCTTTCTAGCTCCCCAAACCGTGGGCTCCAGGAGGACAGGGGCTGTGTCTTGTTCACTGATAAATCTGCAGCGCCCAGCACAGAGCCCATTGTAGACTAGACTCCATAACTTATAGAGTGAATGATTAAAGGAGGCCCTTTTGGACCAGACTCTGCGCACAGCTAGGAGGACCCATGAGATACAGACATCCCCCTACTCGAGGGCCTCAGTCTTGCTGGAGGCAAAGAGATGTCAGCCCTGGATCCCAGAGGAGGTCCCTTACCCAGAGGAAAGTGACGGAAGGCTTCCCGGAGGAGGTGACAGCTGCAGCTACGGAAGGAAGGAAGACAGGGTTATGCACCATGTGAAGGCTCTGGGGACTGGCGAGGCACGAACAAGGATCACTATCCCGGTTGACGAGAGACGCTCAGAGGCAGAAACTGTCTGACACTTCCTGATGACTCACATCTTGTCCAAGGGAGACGTCTAAGAAGCCATCCTCCTTCCGCAAGAGGATAGAAATGAACGGGCAAGCGCCACGCAACGCGGCGAGTCTCCAGCAGGCGGCAGTAAAAGTAGGAATCCTCATTCATCCGACCTTCCGAAGACGCGAAGCAGGTACTACAGGTTCCTTGCGGCTTCCGTACTACGGAACACATGCGCAGATAGCTGCGCTCGGAATTACAGGCGTCAAAGGGGATCATGTGACTAACTTCCGGTCCTTCCCCCGTCATTTTTTCTGGGTACAACTTCCTGCGTTCTCCTACAGAGACGCGTGCCGGAGCTTAGCGCGTTTCGAGGTTGCTGGAGGCCTGGCTTGCGGCGGCTCTGATCTGACAGTGTGACCGCAGGAGCATGGAAGGGCCCCGGGAGAGGGAGGCCCCCGCGGCGGCGCTGGCCGCTGTGCTGAAGCACAGCTCGGCACTGCCGTCCGAGAGCACCCAGGTCCGGGGCTACGACTTCAACTGCGGCGTGAACTACCGCGCGCTGCTGGAGGCCTTCGGCACCACTGGTTTCCAGGCCACCAACTTCGGGCGCGCTGTGCAGCAAGTCAACGCAATGGTACGACCCGGGGTGGGACTTCCTGGGTCTAGGGGACGGGACCTCCAGTAGCACCAATGCCATACGCGGAGGGGCGGGAATTCCTCGGGCACGGAGGCGTGTCCCTCGTTGCGCTGTCCAATTGTTGGAGGGAGGCGGGGTCCATCGGGGTGGGAGATTATGTGCTGGGAAGGGACTGTTGCCCTGCAGCAGCGATATCCTTGCACTGGATGGGGCTGTGGCTGGTTTTTGGGTGGGTGGCGGGTTGTAGGTGTCGACTGAAATCAACACGACTCTTATATCTTCAAAGAGTTTATTCATAGTCCTACTAAGGACCATGGCCCAAGAGCATCCCATCAGTGTTCTGATAAACTGCTCTAAAGCCCTTTCCTTTGGAGACATCTTATTAAATACCTTCTCTACTCAGACGATACCTGTAGAAAGGGTACATTATTAATACATTTAGGGGTATGGTATGGATGTTTTTAAAAATATCATTGCATAGACATTCCGATGCTGTGTGTATGTGTGAGGGGAGGCGAGGATAAGGGCTATTCAACATTTTCCTAAGAATTCTCCCAAGGACGGGAGAACCAGACCAGTTTATCTTCGTTGAGTATTACCAGTCGTTCTTTCTTTCTGGTCATGGGTGGGGATGGGGGGGTGCTTGCGACAGCCTCATGACACAGCCAAGAAATGCTGCAGGGCATCTTTACAGCACAGTATGGCTGCTCTGGGACCTGTATACAACTGGCACAACTTTGTGGGTCCACCATGGAGAACTTCATTATATTTCCGCATGGGCAGTGTGTGAAAGTGTCCTGGAATGGGCGGAGCCTGGGACAAGACCCTGTGGTTGAGGGAGGAATTGGAAGAGCCTAAATCAGGGCGGGGCTTTGAGCTTGCACTTGCTCTTCCCAGAGGACGGGACCCGGGCCTGCAACGACAATGCTCTCCGATTTCTGAGCTTGTGCGCTGAGATGCGGGCTGTGAATGGGGCGGAGCCTGGACCGGGGTGCGGGTTGGGGCGGAGGGGGTCGAGAGGTGGGGTCGCAAGGGTTTTCGTTCCCTGGTTCCAGGGAGCAGTTACCCCTTCTCTCTGAGTGGGCAGAGCCTGGGGGCGGAGTCGGCCTCTGAAATGCCTCTGGAGTCCTTGGGGCACAGTGTGGGGCCAGAGGCTAACTCTCTCCTGTCGCACCTAGATAGAGAAGAAACTGGAGCCGCTGTCACAGGATGAAGACCAGCATGCAGACCTGACCCAGAGCCGCCGCCCGCTCACCGGCTGCACCATTTTTCTGGGCTACACATCCAACCTCATCAGTTCAGGCATCCGTGAGACCATCCGTTACCTTGTGCAGCACAACATGGTGGGGACCTGGTGGGGCTGTGGCCTTGGCCTTTCAGGGGCCTAATGGACAATAAGATCACTGATCGTTTAAATAAGATAGGGAGATATGAGTCGGTTTTTTAAATCGAGGTGGAGATGCACAAATCTTAGTGTTCGGCTTGATGAATGTGACATGTCTGTGTTGTGTGACATGTCATGTAACAGCTCATGTAACCATCACCCAGGGCAAGATATCAGACAGTCTCATTTTTTTTTCCCTGTCTCCTATTTCACCTATCCCCCCACCCATTAGAGGTCATTTTTTAATCAGAGGAGCAGCAGCAGAGCTTCTCCAAGGGTCACTGAATGGAGGTTGGGAGTTAGAGGAGTCCTGCCTACTAGGAGGGCAGGGCTCTTCTTCCTAGGCCGACCTCAGTGACCCGTGACCGCAGGTGGATGTCTTAGTGACCACAGCTGGGGGTGTGGAAGAAGATCTCATCAAGTGCCTGGCGCCCACGTACCTGGGCGAGTTCAGCCTCCGGGGAAAGGAGCTGCGCGAGAACGGGATCAACAGGTGGCGGGCCTGAGTGGAGCTGGGCAGGGGAGCTGGGCAGAGGGTTCTGAGGTCTGATACCTACATGCCTCCTGTCCCCAGGATTGGAAACCTGCTGGTGCCCAACGACAATTACTGCAAGTTTGAGGACTGGCTAATGCCCATTCTGGACCAGATGGTGCTGGAGCAGAACACGGAGGTGGGGCTGGAGCATCCCGAGGGGCCCGTGTGGTGGGAGGTGGGGAGTCACTGCTGGCTGAAGTGAATGTGTTCTCTCCTAGGGTGTGAAGTGGACTCCTTCCAAGATGATCGCCCGGCTGGGCAAGGAGATCAACAACCCAGAGTCGGTGTATTACTGGGCCCAAAAGGTGAGGGGCCGGGTGGGAGCAAAGACCCCAGGCCTTGGCAGGTGTTATCTTGTCTGAGCAGCCGCCGGGGAAACAGTATTACACTCGTCCCCTCTAGGCAATTTGAGGTCACGCAGCCATTGAGTGTGTGGTCCTGTTTTTCTGGGCCTGCTCTTGGAACACCTGGGGCCAGTTGGGCGGTGCTTAGCGACCCCCCTGGGACCTAGCAGAGTCCCACACCCTTCCTAGACCGTGAGGGCCAGCAGTTGGAAAAATAACAAGAGCTGTCTGTCCTCCTTTATACACTTGGTCTTGTGTGCTTTTTGTGGGTTTTCTCATATATACTCCCTATGTGCTATTACTGTTCCCATTTTACAGTCAAGGAAACTTGAGGGCCAAAGAACTTAAGTACCCTGCTCAGAATCAGGCAGAGGAGGCGATGCCACTGGGAGGAAGACTGGGCTTCCCCCACTGGGCTCTGAGCTCCAGCCATTCTCCTGTCCTGCCCTCCCCCAGAACCACATCCCTGTGTTGAGCCCAGCGCTCACAGATGGCTCACTGGGTGACATGATCTTCTTCCATTCCTATAAGAACCCGGGCCTGGTCCTGGACATTGTGGAGGGTGAGGTGCTGGGGCCACAGAGGAGTGGGGGAGGAGGGCTGGCTGGGCCCCCAGTCTGACCGCAGCCCTCTTTCCCAGACCTGAGGCTCATCAATACACAGGCTATCTTCGCCAAGCGCTCTGGCATGATCATCCTGGGCGGGGGTGTGGTCAAGCACCACATTGCCAATGCCAATCTCATGGTGAGTGGGGACAGCACGCTTGGTCCACAGCGGGGTGGCACTCGGGCCTGCCGTGGAGACATGCATGTACTAGGCCTGTGCTAGAGGCCAGGGAGACAGTTGCAGACTAAACAGGCCAGGACCCCTGCTCTGCAGTTGGGAAGACAGACAGCAAACAAGTGACATGCGTAGCAGGTGACAGTAACTACTATGGGCAAAACAGGAATGACAAGATGGCAAGAGACAGAAGTGGTTTTCAGAAAAGGGGAGTTCTGGGAAATGTGACCTGTAAGCAGAGGCTTTTGGGAGTAACATTGTGGTTGCCTCGAGAAGAGTTCCCAGCAGAGGGAACAGCTGGTGCAAAGGCTCTGAGGTGCTTGAAGTAATGAACAGCTGAGGGCCAGTGAAGCGGGATGGGAGGAGATAAGAGGCAGGGAGGTGACAGGCGGTCAGCAGGGCCTTGAAGGCTGTGACTCAGGTACTCACAGATGCCCTCTTATTGCTTTTGGGGGAACAAAAGGCAGGCCTCCCTTGAGCTGCGATGGGGCCAGGACCGCAGTGGCGGCCATGGGGGTTTGTGGTTGGTGGCAGTTCATGCTGAGCAGATGCAGGGGGGCCGATTCTACCTAGGAGGTGCGTCAGGTGCAGTTCTGCCCAGCAATCCCTGGACCCCTCAGCGCAGGCGTTGATGTGGGGCTAGCCTACCAGGGCTTCCTTCACTGGGGACACGCTCCTCAGCCTCTCTGGCTACAGGGTCCAGCCTGTGTCTGTCTACTGCAACTGGCTGACTAGCCCACCCTGTCCCTCACCACAGCGGAACGGGGCCGACTATGTTGTCTACATCAACACGGCCCAGGAGTTTGATGGCTCCGACTCGGGTGCTCGGCCAGATGAAGCTGTCTCCTGGGGCAAGATCCGGGTGGACGCACAGCCTGTCAAGGTGAGGGCTGGCCACCCAACGGGCGCAGGGCCCCCAGGGTGTTCCACGGCTCCTGTGGCTCACCCGGGTCCCCTCTGCAGGTCTATGCTGATGCCTCCCTGGTCTTTCCCCTGCTTGTGGCTGAAACCTTTGCCCAGAAGGTAGATGCTTTCATGCCTGAGAAGAATGAGGACTGAACCGCTGTAGCTCCAAGGAGGCCTCCTGACTCGTCTATTTATTAGCTTGCAGCCCAGCCCCTGCTCCCTCCTTGGTGAGCAGCATGTCCAGAATAAATGGTCTCAGTGGACCTCTGAGTCTGTGTCTGTGTCCTCAGTGATGGTGGGTCCCCTGGCTTCAGCCTGCGCTGCCTTCAGCCTCGTAGGCCTCTTCTCGCCAGCACTGCACACTGCCCCCCATGGCGGTCAGCAGGCAGGGCTCCGTGGGGTGGTAGGCCAGCGACTGCACCACGCTGGGACCCACAGTCAGGGCCAGCGCCAGGGCACCCTGTGAAGCGAGGGGGTGGGCGCGCTTCTCAGTGCTTCTTCACCCACCTGCCGCTGACTGCTTCCCTGACACTGCAAACTGAATTGGCTCCAAACTGAACCCTTCAGTCGCACCACCCTTCACGTGCCCCCCCTTCAGGGTAAATTCCAGGCTACCATATCCTCAAAAAATAGGCAGATCATTTCTTAGTTGCCAGAGTGAGAGCTGGCTCCCGAGTCTCTAGGCCTCTCCTCCCTATCCTCCCCAACCTCTTAGGGGGCTTATGTTCCTTGCCAAGCCCCAGCCCTGACCCCACTAAGCCAAACAGTCTGTCCCCAGCCTGACCGCCCCCACCAGGCTGAGACATGTCAGGGCCGGGCTCAGAGACTGGGCCTAGAAGCCCCGGGGCTGCTCAGAGGTAGCTCAGGTTTCCTCGACTACAGTCCTGTCTCCCCTGGGGTCAGATCTGCCACTGGCTCCCCTGCCTCAGTGGCTCAGGTTGGCATTGGTAGCCCTGCCCGACCCAGATCCTGCTCCAGCCACTGCCATCCCAAAATGCTGTTCCCTGTGGGCCATACCTCTAAGCCTTAGCACATGCTGTTCCCTTTGCCAGGAATACCCTTCCTGCCTCATCCTCTCACTCTGCCTTCAAGCCCCCCCCTCTAAGCTCCCTCTTTCAGGTGTGGGAGTGACTGAGGTAAGGACTGGGCGATGGCAGGGCAAGCAGCCCTGTGCAGAGAGGAGGCGGGGAGGCTCACCTCCACCAGGTCCCAGAAGAACACCTTCCCGTTCTCAGAGCAGCTGACCACGTGCGTATCACGCTCAGTCAGGCCACAGTCCAGCTTGTATTCCTGGTTCTTATGGCCTGTGTACCTGGGGTTGGGGAGAGTGGGATCAGGGGTGTTGGGCCTTACCAGGGGTGGGAAATGGGCCCCAGGATTTCGAGGACTCACTCGCCCAGCAACTCCCCCGTGTCCTTGTCAAGAAGCCGCAGTGTGGAGTCCAGGCTGGACACAAGGGTGCACTGCCCGTCCCGGCTGAAGCAGATGCAGGTGATGGGGCCTGGGGGTGGGGCAGGCGGGTGAGGTAGGGGCTCCCTTTGCTGTCCCCACCTTCCCTGCCCGCCCCACAGCCCTGGCCATACTCACTGCCTACATAGTCTGAGAAGAGCTGCCCCATCCTCAGGTCATACCGCCTCACCCTGCCGTCCACAGAGCTGCAAGAGAGGGTGGGTCCAGCCGAGTGCCCACTGGGGCCAGTGGGTCCACAGCTCCAGGCAACTTCCATGTCCCTGAGTCCTACCACCCAGCCAGGGCCTGAGAGCAACGCGGAGCCTGCCCTTCTTGTCGCCATCAGCCTCATTCTCCAGGCTGGCCATGGAAAATATGCAATGAAATGAATTCCAGAGTGGAATTCCAAGGCACTGGCCTTGAGACTCAGACCCAGGGCCAACCAGGAGCCACTCCATCTTCTTCTGATTTGTACCAACTATCTTCTCCTGGCCAGACCCTGGGGTGTGGGACAGCTGTGACCAAGCCTGGAGCACTTTCTACCAACAAGGAGCCTCATGGACTGAAGGCAGTCTAGGAGGGCCTCCCCAAGGAGGTGACATCCAACCTGGGACTGGAAATATGAGCATGGGCCAACCCACAGGCTGGGTCCCAAACTCCACCCATGGCAGGAATGGCACTCCCTTGCATTGTGGCCAACTAGGGCAGTCGTGCATGCGAACTTTTTAAGTTGTTTTCTACAAGTAGAATATCTATCCTATGTAGGCAAGGACTTTTCCCTATTTTGCTCATTGCTGTATGCTCAGTAACTAAAAAAGTGGCACACAGAAAGTGCTCAGATACAGTCGGAATAAGCAGAAGGGTACTCTGAGCAGAGGAAGAACAACTGCAAAGGTCCCGGGCAAGAAGCATACTTGGCAGATTTAAAAGAAATGAAGCTGGGAATGAATAAATCTGAGAGGTTAGCACGCACCAGACTGTGCAAGGCCTTGTGAGCTGAGGAGGGCAGATTTTAATCTAAGCACAGAGCGCAGCTAAGATCCCCAGTGGCACCTGGGAGGAGCGAGTTCCTGTCTCCACTCACCCTGCCAGGACTTCATGGTCTGACACCTTCACGCTGGATACACCGTCCCTGGCTTCGTCCAGTATCTGCACTGGCTCAGGCTTCCGAGAGCGGCAGTCCCAGCACCGGATGCTGGAATCAATAGAGCCTGTGAGGCCAGCATAAGGGTGAGCTCAGGTCGTGGAGTCAGGGGCAGCTTCCTGGGTCCCCATGCCTAGGCCCCAGACTCACCAGATAGGATGACCGTGGCCTCTTCATTAAACTGCACCGTGTTCACCTTCTGAGAAACAGGAACTGCCACTCAGAGGAGGCTGGACTTTGGTGATTTGGGATAAAGGCAGGGTTCCCAATGCCAGTTAAAACATGGGCAAAGGCTAGAGATAGGGGAGTTGGAAAGTTCCGGGGGAACTGCAAGGACGAGACTTGAAAACCAGGCCTTGGGGAGGGGACCCTGCACTGTCATGGGAGAGGGGGTTGTCCCTGTCACCATCTACCCGCTAATGCGGGTCCCCTCCTTTGTCCACGCTCTAATGAGGCTTGTTGTTTGCACTCACCCCCGCGTGGCCCCGGAACTTCCGCACGACCTGCCCCGATGCCACATCCCACAGAACCACGGCCTTGTCTCCACCGCCGGAGCAGAGGCTGCTGTTGTCAAAGGAGCTAGAGGGCAACGAAGGGAACGTCAGCGCCGACCTCTGATTCCGGCCTCGGCGCCCGGCTCCCGGCGTGGCCCCGGCTCACCCGGCCGCGTCCAGCACCTCGTAGCCGTGGCCACTGTACGTCCGCAGCAGCGTCCCCCGCAGCGGGTTCCACAGCTTCAGGGTCTTGTCGCCGCCGCACGTCAGACAGTAATTGCCATCCACTGGGAACACCAGGGAGGGGTTACTGGAGCACGGATCTCGGGAGGCGGACGCAGAATGAAGACAAGGGTGCTCACCATTAAACCGCACGGCTCGCACCGCTCCCTGCCCGCAGTCCAGCGTCTTCACCCGTTTCTGTGGCAGCTCCGGCCCGCGCGGCTTAGGCTCAGGGAAAGCCATTGCTGCGGGACCCCTTTCTGGCCTCCTTTTAATCCTCCTGTACTCAGCCTGCAGTACCCACAGAACCTATGCATGGGTGTAACCTTATCACTGTCCCCCTCGGTCTACTTCCTCTTTCTCACTTCCGGTTCAACATGACGTCTTGTTGGAGGTAGCCGTGGGAATATTGAAACGTGCTTCCGCATTGCGGTTCCTTTTCTGTTTTCAAGGATCATATTTTGGCCTTTTCTAATTCTCTGTCCACTCGCTGGAAGGAGTCCTGGTGCCTGCCGCTAGGAACAGAAGCGCGAAGGCTGCGGGTGTTACTCTAAAAGCCGCCCTCCGGTTCCACGTCGGAAGCTGCAACTTCAGTAGTGGAAGAGGCACCACCTCCCACTCGCTGTGTCCGCCAACAGTATGTCGGACCCACGGCGGCCGAACAAAGTGTTAAGGTGGGACCCCAGCATCATGGGAACAGGGCTCGGATGTTGGGCAGGGGACCAGGGAAGCGCTTGTCCGTTCCGGGGGCGGAGCTTGAGTACCTCTGACTCCTGAGTCTGCCGCAGGTACAAGCCCCCGCCGAGCGAGTGTAACCCGGCCCTGGACGACCCGACGCCGGACTACATGAACCTGCTCGGCATGATCTTCAGCATGTGCGGCCTCATGCTCAAGGTGGGCGGGGCCGAGTTTCCCTCGGCGTAGCTCCGCCTGTCAACGAGGCTTGGGAGCGGATTCGGAATGTCACTGGGCCAGCGCCGAGGGGGCTGGGCCTGAGCTTGGCCGGGGAGGGGTTGGGGCGACGCTAGGCGTAGAAAGCCAGTCTTGGGGAAGTCGGGCGTCTGGGTCAGGGTGGGTACGCGGGAGGTCAGTCTGAGGGTAGGGCCAGGCTTTAAAGCAACCTGGAGGGGACTCGTGGAGAAAGCGTGAGGTCTTTAGTATGATGGTGGATGTCAAAGCCAGTTTTCTTAACCTTGAGGGTCCCTGGTGGGGTCAGAGACGCAGGACAGGGAGTAGAACCAGAAACTGGGTACCTGGGGTAGACTGTGGGGGCTGGGACTCAGGGATTCCTGGGGTGCAAGGTCCAAGCTGCACCAGGAATCAAGTGCCTGGGAATGTTCTTGCAGGAACTCATTGGTGTGCCTCTCACTGACCTAACCCACCATCCACGTGTCTTTCCCCAGCTGAAGTGGTGCGCTTGGGTCGCCGTTTATTGCTCCTTCATCAGCTTCGCCAACTCCCGGAGCTCTGAGGATACTAAACAGATGATGAGTAGTTTCATGTGAGCCTGGGCCTGGAGAAGGAGGGACTCCTGAATGAGGGGAGGGGGACCCATGCCAGCCCATCCTGGCCTGCCACCACTTTTCTGTTCCAGGCTGTCCATCTCTGCAGTGGTGATGTCATATCTGCAGAACCCTCAGCCCATGACGCCTCCCTGGTGATGTCAGCCTAGGGGAGTTACATCTTAAACTCCTCTGTCCACTGTCCTCCAGGCCTGGTCCTTGGCTGTTCGGCATACTGCACTCAGCTCCTGTTCTGGGCTTCCCTGGGTGAGGGAGACTCAGGACCTCACTTCGTGGATGAAGGGAACCTGGGCCTTTCCCTGGGATCCCACTCCTGCTGGGGCAGAGAGGGGCATCTCCAGGCCTACCCCTCCTGCCTTCCCTCCCCACCCTGCCTGCTGCTGGGGGAGATGCCGTCCATGTTTCTAGGTGTAGCCATTCGTTTTCTTGTTGAAATCAGTTCTTAATAAAGTTTTGCCTTTTGGCTGTTCCCTGGGACCTCTTCTGTGCATTGCACATGCTCTTCCTGGTCGGGGAAGGGTTCCAGTTCCTCCTTTGAATCAGGCCTGGGGTAGGGCCCCAGTCTGGAACCTTCTGGTGAGTCACTGGCTTGTTATAAGCCTCGTGCCTTAAGTCAGCTGCCAGAGACAGGACAGTTACCCCTGGCGTCAGGCAACCCAGCAGATGGCCCTGCTGACTTGAGGAATCCAGGCTTTGCTTTATCAAGAAAAGTGGGGTAAAGGCATGAAAGGCTGAGTCCTCCCCCACCTGCTCACTCCTCACTGAGGACGCCCGCATCTCCAAGCTGGAGGCCTCCCATTCTTAGCATTCCAAGGGCATTTCCTTTATCCAACGGCTCTGTCCCCATAGGACAGAACAGGGACCCCATCAACCCCCGCTCCTAGCCAAGCGAACACTCCAGCCCGTAGGCCGACCCAGCACTTGTAGGAAAATCTGAGACCTCTGCGCCCAAGGGGACAAAGGGGCGCTATGAAGTCACACGGTGAGGCTAAAGGCACCTCTGACCAAACGGCACCCCCGAGGCTCAGACTCCCTACACACCTGTGCCTCCGGGACTACCCCGAGCTGGGCCGCTGTCCTGGGGCGCCCCGGGCTGCGCCCTAGCCTCGCCCACGTCAGTGCCCATTGGCCAGGCTGCGTTATGGGGCGGAGCGTTCGGCCAGGCGGAAGCTCCTGGGGCGGTGGCGAAGGAGCGATGAGGGTCGAAGCGTGGCCTGGTGGGGTCCGCGGCAGGGGCGCGGCGGGGCCCTGGATGATCTCCCGCGCACTGCGGCCACCGCTCCCTCCTTTCTTTTTCCTTTTCTTCTTGTTGCTGGCGGCGCCCGGCGCTCGGGCCGCGGGATACAAGGTGAGCAGGGCCGGTAAGCGGAAGCGGGAATGTACACGAGCCAGAGCGAAGTCCCGAGTGGTGTCCGGAGGGTCTGTTCTGCGGGTGCCTAGTGAATTGTTGCTAATATGACAGTGTGGTCTGAATGTGTGCTTTTGCGTCGTTGAGAGGTCTGGCCGTGTGCGTCTGAGAATGGTAACCTCGGTACCTGCCTCTCTGCTTCTGGGGCTCAGCTTACCTAGACTTTGTGTGCATTTAACTGTGTGATTGGGCGTGTCTGTGTGTGTGTCTGTGTGTGTGTGGGCAGCTATGTGTGTGTCGGGAGATTGTTTAGGAGTTAAGACTCTGTCAGCTCCCCCTAGAGTTGCAGTCTGGCTTCTCCACTTCTTGGCTGGGTGACCTTGGGTAAGTCGCTCTGCCTCTCTGATCCTCACTGCTCTCCTCTGAAGATTAGAGATAAGTTTGCCCAAGCTCCAGGTGGCTGTTTGGTATTTACAAATGCTTAATAAACATCAGGTACTATTATTTCCC
The DNA here is from genome assembly GCA_032199065.1 of Smutsia gigantea. Classification (NCBI taxonomy): domain Eukaryota; kingdom Metazoa; phylum Chordata; class Mammalia; order Pholidota; family Manidae; genus Smutsia; species Smutsia gigantea. The sequence goes on from JAVSCE010007796.1 coordinate 24,651, forward strand.
CGGGCTGTGAATGAGAGCTGCCCTGAGGGGTTGTGCCAGGTGGGAGTTGTATCTGTGAGCACAGGTGTGTGTGTGTGTGTGTGTGTGTGGGAGTTGTATCTGTGAGCACAGGTGTGTGTGTGTGTGTGTGTGTGTGTGGGAGTTGTATCTGTGAGCACAGGTGTGTGTGTGGGGGGAGTTATCTGTGAGCACAGGTGTGTGTGTGTGTGTGTGTGTGTGTGTGTGTGTGTGTGTGTGTGTGTGTGGGAGTTGTATCTGTGAGCACAGGTGTGTGTGTGTGTGTGTGTGTGTGTGTGTGTGTGTGTGTGTCCGTCCTCCCTGGGATGGTCTGGCCCCATCTCTGAGTCACTCACCCCTAGATCAAGATGTATCTTGTGCCCCCACCCCAGCCTGCCTTTTAACTTTGAGACAAGTGACAGGGTGTGTGAGTGTGTGTTTGGGGTCCTTGCAGACATGCCCCACCGTGCAGCCGGACCTGCTCAACGTGCACCTGGTGGCTCACACACACGATGATGTGGGCTGGCTCAAGACGGTGGACCAGTACTTTTATGGCAGTGAGTAAAGGATGCAGACTGCTGTGGCCCCTCTGAGCCCTTCAGATCCTTTCCGGGTTCTGGACATTAGGGTGGGGGCAATGCCCAGCGTGGGCCCGTGTCTAGGAATGTTCCCCTTGGCTCTCTGCTCTCTGACGGCCTGACTCCTGTGCCCACAGTCCATAATGACATCCAGCATGCCGGTGTGCAGTACATCCTAGACTCGGTCATCTCTTCCCTTCTGGAGGAGCCCACCCGCCGTTTCCTCTACGTGGAGATAGCCTTCTTCTCCCGCTGGTGGCAGCGGCAGACAAATGCAACACAGGAAGTTGTGCGAGATCTGGTGCGCCAGGGTGAGCCTGCCTGGAGGAAATGAAAGAGGAAGCCCAGGTCAGCTGCATGTGCAGATTGTTCGTGCATGTGGCTCTGCCTGTCTGGAATTTCCCTTAATTTGGAGAACTCCTATGCATCCTTCAAGGTCCCACATCCTGTAGATCCTCGGGAACCTGCCATGCAGAGGGCCCTGGGTACCATATCTGGCTACATTGGCCTGGGAGTGAGCCCTCTTTCCTGGGTGTGCAGGCAGGTCTTCTCATCCTCTGCATTGCCAGCCCCCACTCCTGGCTCTGACAACTGACCTGGACTTTGCTCCTCCCGGCACAGGGCGCCTGGAGTTTGCCAACGGTGGCTGGGTGATGAATGATGAGGCAGCCACCCACTACGGAGCCATCATAGACCAGATGACACTTGGGCTGAACTTCCTGGAAAACACATTTGGCAATGATGGGAGCCCCCGCGTGGCCTGGCACATTGACCCCTTCGGCCACTCTCGCGAGCAGGCCTCGCTGTTCGCGCAGGTGCTTTCCTGAGACCTCTTGGACCCTTCATTTGCTCCAACTCCTACCCCAGCCACTCAAGCCCCACCCTCCCCACAGGCTCACGCAGATCGGGCCAGGTCCCCTAGCCCGCTGGCCCCTTGAGGTACTATCTGTTGAGTGCTCTGTGAATCTCATTCCTTTTCTGCTCTGGCCTTGGCCCTGCTTTGGGCCGACTGACTGCACTGCAGCTGGCTTCTCCTGCTCCCCTGGCCCCATCCCTTTTGCTATGATCTGGGCTCCTCCCCAGGCTTGGTGGCAAGTGGGAAGCCTGCCCTGCTTTTCACCTGGCTTCATTACTGGTGCCAAGCCCGTCACTTTTCCACGCTCTGAACCCCTTCCACCCTCAGGCTGCAGAAGAGGGAAGGCCTCCTTGAATCAGGCCCCCTTTCTGAGCAGGGGAAGGAGGAGGTGGGTAGTAGCGTGGGTTCTCCCCGTTCCCCATGCTGGGAAATGAGCCAGTGGCCTCACATGTTTTAGAACTGCTTTTTCTACCGGTGCTCTGACCTACCTCTCCCACGATGAGGGGCCTGGATGCTGACTCATCCTGCCCTGTCCTGCTTTCCCATCCCACTCCTCATCCTGCCCCACCCCTAGATGGGCTTTGATGGCTTCTTCTTCGGGCGCCTGGATTACCAAGACAAGAAAGCGAGGGAGGAACGGCTGGAGATGGAGCAGGTGTGGCGGGCCAGTGTCAGCCTGAAGCCTCCTGCCGCAGACCTCTTTACCAGTAAGGGGCAGGAGTAGGGGCAGGGCGGGTCCCAAGGGCATGTGACCTGTGCAGTCACACAGGCCTGGGCTTCTTTTCATACTCTGCCCACGTTGTCTTGAAATTTTTAATAACTTGTAAACAAGGGCCTAGCATTTGCATGTTGCACTGGGGCCCCCGGAGTTCTGAAGTCCTTCCCCGGGGAGGGACATGGCTGACTTTGACCCCAGGCATGGCTCTGGGGCCCTAGGCTACTCCCTGAGCCTGTTGCGGCCCGCAGGTGTGCTTCCCAACATTTACAACCCACCTGATAACCTGTGCTGGGACACCCTGTGTTCTGACAAGCCCTTCGTGGACGACCCGCGCAGCCCTGAGTACAATGCCAAGGATCTGGTTGCTTACTTCCTGTCGTTGGCCACTGCCCAGGTAACCCTGCTGTCCAGAATCTGCGAGACTGGTGTACATAATGTAGCGGGGGGGGGGGGGAGCTTCCCATGGCCCAGATATTCCCTAACACCTCCTCATAACCCTCAGAGGAAGGCAGTATTCCATTCACCATCACCACCCCCCTGGGTTTGTGGGCATTCCTAATTAGAAGCATGCGGACCCCTGGGCTGCTGCGGACCCCTGGGCTGCTGCGTACCCTCACCATGGTCATGAGAGAGCATGGCACTGGTTGCACTGGACCCCAGGGCATACTTTCGGCTGCCCAAGAGAATTGGTTGGCCCAAGAGAATTACTCAACAGTTTGTGGGGTCCCTTGTGACACCCCCTCATGCCTCCACATACACGCACACTCTTGGCCACATATGTACCAAGATACAGCTGTACCCGGGGTGGCCCAGGACACTCTGACCAGAGGAACCGTCCATCCTGCCTGCAGGGCCAGCACTACCGCACCAACCACACTGTGATGACCATGGGCTCGGACTTCCAATACGAGAATGCCAACATGTGGTTCAAGAACCTCGACAAGCTCATCCAGCTGGTCAATGCCGAGGTTAAGTGTGCCCACCCCATGTGCGTGCGTGTGTGCATGTGTGTGTGTGTGTGTGTGTGTTCCTAGGCCTTGGGTCACATGCATAGCTCTGGGTACTATCTGAGTTTTCGACTGCTACTGTAACAAATTACTACAAACCTAGTGGCTTAAAACGACAGAAATAAGGTTATTTCTTACAGTTCTGGAGGTCAGAAGTCCAACATGGATCTCACTGGGCTGAAATCAAGGTGTCAGCAGGGTTGCCTTCTGGAAGCTCTCAGGGAAAGCTTCGTTGCCTCGTTCAGCCTCTAGAGGCAGCCCACATTCCTTGGCTCATAGCCCCCTTCTTTCATCTTCCAAGCTGGCAATACAGCATCTCTCTGACCCTGCTTCCACAGGAAGGAAGACTGCCATATCTTTTTCTCTCACGCTTCTTCCGCCTTTAAAGACCCTTGTGATCACATTGGGCCTGCCAGATAGTCCCAGATAATCTGTTTTAAGATCAGCTGATTAGCAACTTGAATTCCATCTGCAACCTTGATTTCTGTTTGCCATGTAACATAATGTTGCAGGTTCCAGGAATTAGGTCAGGGACGTCTGTGGATAGCCAGTATTCTGCCTGCTACAGATGGTGCTGGTAGGGCTGCTTAGAGGGACTTCACCTGTGGCTGTGTAGGCAGGCAATCACTCTCACATCAGCACAGAACCTTGTATCTCCTCTCCCATCTAAGAGATCCCTTCCCATAAAATCCATCCTCAGAGTCATCTATGGGCAAAATCTCCATGTCCTCGCCTTCCACTCACTTCCTACACTGCTGTTTCACTCGAAACAGCTCTCAGCTTATTCTTGCATCCCTGAAATTCTTTCCAGGCTGGTAATACTTAGTTTTGGCCAACATTCGTTTCACACTTGGCCATGGGTTTGTACTAAAAATGTGTATTAAGAGAATCTGAACCTACCGGATGCGTGAATATGTGCACGTGTGTGAGTATGTATGTGCTCACCTGTGGGCCGTCCAGGAAGGTGCGGACTCCCATGGGCTCACAGGTGCACACTTCCCCCCAGCAGCAGGCCAACGGGAGCCGCATAAACGTTCTCTACTCCACACCCGCCTGTTACCTCTGGGAGCTGTACAAGGCCAACCTCACCTGGTATTTGGGGGTGCTGGGGAGCTTGGGGGCGTTGGCATGCCCTGTGAGTCACGACCCTGCCCTTAGTGTCTCTGCTGCTGCAGGCCGGTGAAAGAAGATGACTTCTTCCCCTATGCCGACGGCCCCCACAAGTTCTGGACAGGCTACTTTTCCAGCCGGCCAGCCCTCAAACGCTACGAACGTCTCAGTTATAACTTCCTGCAGGTGGGCTGCCGCCGGGCTCCACTGGGAGACCTAGAGATCTTGGGAGGCCTGGTGCGCCAACATACACCCTGTTCCCTAGGTGTGCAATCAACTGGAGGTGCTAGCGGGCCCAGCGGCCAACCTGGGACCGTATGGTTCGGGAGACAGTGAACCCCTCAGTAGGTATCAGTCCAGTGAGGGTCGGAGCGGGGCCCCCTGAAGCTGGACACCTGACCTTCGCCGCCCCCTCGAGTACCTTCCTAAAGCCTCAAAGAACCCTGCCCGCCCGCACGTGACCTTTCGCATCTCCTTCGGGTCGGGCCATGAATCCTGCGGAGAGACCCCACCCGGCTCACTGTCTGCTTGCAGATGAGGCGATGGCCGTACTCCAGCACCACGACGCGGTCACCGGCACCTCCCGGCAGCACGTGGCCAACGACTACGCGCGCCAGCTGGCGGCTGGCTGGGGCCCCTGCGAAGTGCGCGGGGCGGGATCTGGGAAGGGCGGAGAGGGGAGAGGCGGGGCCTGGAGTCGGTGGGCGGAGCCCGTAAGGGCGTGGCAGAGGGCAGTGGGGTGGAGTCTAGAAGGGCTTGTGGGAGGGGGGACGGAGAGAGCAGAGTGCGTGTCAGCGCGAACCCATCTTTTTATGCTCCTGCCCAGGTTCTCCTGAGCAACGCACTGGCGCGGCTCAGCGGCTCTAAGGAGGACTTCGCGTTTTGCCGCGAGCTCAACATCAGCGTCTGTCCGCTCAGCCAGACTGCGAAGAGCGTGAGCCGGCCCGGAGCGGGAGCGGCGGGGCCCGTGGGTGGGACCGGAGCGCTGGAACCAGCCGGCCTGGGGGCGGAGCTCGGGGTGGCAGCGCCGGGGGGGTGGGGCCGGTTGCGGAATTGATTTTGGAGCGCCGCTCCGGGGCAAGGTCCCCGGGACGCAGTGAGACTGGAGCTGGACCAGGGCACCACATGGATTGGAGCACCAAGGGCCGTGCCACGTATGGTGGGTGCATTTGGAGAAGGCCTGCTGTGACCAGTGCGGTCTGACTCTCCCTCCCCAGTTCCAGGTGACCATTTATAACCCTCTGGGGCGACAAGTGAAGTGGATGGTGAGGCTGCCGGTCAGCAACCATGTTTTCCTCGTGAGAGACCCCAATGGCACGGTTGTGCCCAGCAATGTGAGCCGAATCGACGCGTATTCTTCCCATGAATTAGCCGCCTCCCCACCCCCAACACTCTCCGCAGTGATTACCTCCGCCCTTGGAAGCTGCTCTAGGGGCATTTCTCCCTTCTGCCCCATGGCCCCCTTCCTCTCTTCGGCAACTCACCTTCATGCACTTCTCCCCTGAATGTCTTCCCTCTGTGCCCCTTAATATCACACCCTCTTGGCAAACCTATCCCCCCACCCCGTATTTCCCCATGAAATTTTTTCCCATTTATGAATATTCTCTTAATCCTGAAAGGTCTCTTCCCATGAAGCTCTTGCTTTCCTAAAAATCTGTCTTTCCCATACTCCCTTGCCTCAAAGGTCTCTCCCCCTACTTAATCCCTCTCTTCTCCCCCCCTCCCACAGTCCCTCCACTGACCCAGTAGGTTATTTCCTCCCTTCAGAATCTTCTCTGCAATCTTTAACAGAATTTCTGACAGCCCCACCCCTGCCCAACACCTAAATTTCTTCTCCCCATCCCCGGACTCCTTCCCTTCCTGGAGTTTAACTGCTTCCTGTATGTCTGGCTCTGTATGTGTACTCACAGCCTATTGACTCGGTTTCCCTCCTGCCTTACCCGAGGTGGTGATAGTTCCCAGCTCAGAGGGTCGGGAGCTGCTTTTCTCAGCCTCAGCGCCTGCCCTGGGCTTCAGCATCTACTCGGTAACCCAGGTGCCTGGCCGGAGGCCTCAGGCTCACAAGCTCCAGTCCAGAGCCCAGAAGCCCAAATTCCATGTCTTGGTCATCCAGAATGAGGTGAGACTCCATTCAGATCCCCTTCCTGCTCCCCTAATAGATTTGAGGTGTCACCGTGTGCTGCATGCGCTCTGGGTTAGCAGGTCTTAGGCCCGTGGTCTGCATTACCAGACCCCATCCTGTGTCCTCACAAAGGACCCCCTGCCTTTGAGCCTCAGTGTCCTTTCCTGAGGCTGTTGTGAGGACCCAGTGTAATCATGGGTGACATTTCACAGATATGCCACATATTTAAGGAAGAGACCAGTTTGCAAATTAAGTGAGGCATTTCAGAGACTTGAGGGAGGGAGATGCATAGCCATTCGGTGGCAGAAAGATCCAGGCAGGAAGGGAACAGCAGACATAAAAGCCCTTGGGCTGGAGGTGTTGCATGTTCTAGGAACTTAGTGTGGCTGAAGCGGGAGGGGGTGTGGGGTGCGGGGAGGTGACAGGTGGGGCCAAGTAGGCCTTAAGGGTCGAGGGGAGGACTTTGGCTTTTACTGTGAAGGAGCCACAGGGCTGCATTAAGACTGTCATGGGCCCTAGCTCTTCTGCCTTTGTGGGTCTGTTCTTCCATTAAAAAAAGTGTGAAAAGTTATACTGCATGAGGGTGTGGGTGTAAAGATGAATATTAACCAGACAGGCTTTATTGTAATATATTAGTTAGCATGACATTCAAATTTTCTTCTGATTCTGAAATTATTTTAAAGAATAAAATATAATATTAATTCTTATTAAAAACATACATTAAAAATTTATTGATAAAACGACCAGTTATTCATTGTTATTTCCGTGGGCCCCTCAAAGTCTGGGTCGTGGCACAACTCAAGTTCCTCGAAAAAGGGCAGCCCAATTCGCACCTGACCCCCTAGGATCAGACTTAGGGTGTCACCAGCGCCCTCTGGCGGCTGCGAGGGGAACAGACTGGGGGCGGGCACCGAAGCCAGAGCTAGGAAGGGGATCGACCGACCCCCTTGCCCTAGTCCCAGTAGGTGACAGAGGTGGGAAGAAGTCCGATTGAGAAGAAGATAGAACGTAGAGCTGCTAGGATTTGCTAATAGGGTCAAGTGTGAGGACTGACAGGGAGAGAAGCAAAAGGTGGGCTCCAGGGTGTTCTCCTAAGAGCCAGGAAGGATGAAGCTACCACTGGCTGAACTGATGGTCATTAATGTATGTCTACCCTTTTCTGCCCAGTACATCCGGGCAAAGTTTGACCCTGACACGGGGTTCTTGATGGAGATGGAGAACCTGGAGCAGAATCTCCTTCTGCCTGTTCGTCAAGCCTTCTACTGGTGAGGGGGGACCTCCAGGCCTGGGGAGTGGGAGAGTGTGAACAGAGATGGGGCCCCCTGCCTGACTCTCACCTGCCCTGGCCCCAGGTACAACGCCAGTACAGGCAACGACCTAAGCAGCCAGGTCTCAGGTGCCTACATCTTCAGACCCAACCAACAGGAGCCACTGCCTGTGAGCCACTGGGCTCAAACCCACCTGGTGAAGGTCCGAGGCCAGGAATGATGAGTGGGCTCTTGGAGACGGGTCGAGGGGGGGTGGGTACTGGGTGGCGGTGGGGGAGGACGTACACCTTCTTCAGATAGGAGGGTTAAGACCTAATTGAGGATTCCCCCACAGGGCTGATATTTATGGCTGGTTGTGCGACAGTCATGCGTGGAAGCACATACAAAGGCCTTCTAACGTGGGTTGTCAGTGGCATGATTATACTTAGCTTTTGAAACTGGAGGTGGGGTGATCGCACTTGGCCCACGGTTAGCGAGAGCCAAGTGTAGTGGAAGAGCTCACCAAATACCTGGGGTGGCTATCTGAGGGTGCATCTGGCTGGGAACAAGGGCTCACGCTTGTGGGGTTTCCTGGGGTCTCTCATTGACATTTTCTCTTATGGTGGAAATGGGGCTGGTAATGGCACAACCCATATTTGACACTATCCCCTTGAGGTGAACTTCTGCCTACTTGGGTCACTGTATTAGGACATAGTTTTGCCTGTAGTAACAGAGTTACCAAAACTAAGTGTGTTTAAAACAAATTACAAGGATCTTTCCATCTAACAAAGACTGGCTGGGCCATCAGGGCAGGTGGGGTGATCCCACCGTCACCCAGCCCCCTTCTATCTCATTGCTCTGCCTTCCTGTACACTCAGCTTCTACCCCATGGCCCAGGATGGCTGCTCAAGCTCCAGCCATCATAGCTGCATTTGAGCCGGTGGGAGAGGGGAAGGGGCAAGGAGTGTAGTTCACACCACTGTGATCACTTTCCGCTGAGCAGCCCATGGTTACATAGCTACTGATAGCCTCAGGAAAGACTGGACAAGAATAGTCTTTATTCTAGGTAGTCACATACCAAGTTAGAATCCTGCTCTAAGAAGGGGAAATGGAGTAATGGTGGGCAGTAAACATATGCCACACCCAAGAATTATGTGGCAACAACTGAAGTGGGAAGTGTGGCCATCACACCTCTGCAGGGGGGGCAGGTGGGGGAGGTTCCCACTCTATTAGTGGGGTTGACTTGGTTGTAGGCCTTTGTTTTGTTCACAGCAGGGGTGGGTGTTTGCAGGGCTCCCCTCTGCTCAGGCGCAGGTCCACACCTGCCTTCCACCCCCATGTGCCTGCAGACAGCCTTGGTACAGGAGGTGCACCAGAACTTCTCGGCCTGGTGTTCCCAAGTGGTTCGCCTGTACCCAGGACAGCGGTACCTGGAGCTGGAGTGGACAGTGGGGCCAATACCTGTGGGGTGAGTGGCAGAGGCTGGGATGGGGTGGGCGGGGGCAAGGGGAGAGTGGAGATAGGCAAGGCTCACAATCTTGCGATCCTATTGGCTGTAGTGACAACTGGGGCAAGGAGATCATCAGTCGCTTTGACACTGGAATGGAGACAAAAGGACTCTTCTACACAGACAGCAACGGCCGGGAGATAATGGAGAGGAGGTGGGGGTGCCTGGGGGCACTGAAGGGGGTCTGTGGTGTGTTGGGGCTTGTGTCAGTGTGGGCGGGGCATCTGCTGATCCTATGAGTGTGGAAGGGAGGGGGGAGGGGAGCAAGGAGAGGGTAAGCCAGGGAAGGGGAGCTGAACCCTGGCCTGACTGAACCCCAACCCTCCCCAGGCGGGATTATCGACCCACCTGGAAGCTGAACCAGACTGAGCCCGTGGCGGGAAACTATTATCCAGTGAACAGCCGCATTTACATCACGGTAACCCTTCCCAACACCCCTCCGCAGACTGGGGGTCACCCCTCATTCTTGGCCTCTCCCACCCGTCCTCGCAGACTACACCATCCCCGCCCCTCGTCCCCCAGGATGGGAACCTGCAGCTGACTGTGCTGACGGACCGCTCCCAGGGGGGCAGCAGCCTGAAGGAGGGCTCCCTAGAGCTCATGGTGAGTGGCCGACCCCAGCTAGTCCAGGCTCCTTCCACTAGCTCCCGCCTGGCCCCCTGCGGGACCTTGAAGCCGGTTGCCCTCTTTTTGCTGGGTGTCCCCGCCCCCCCCCACCCGTTTGTGGTCCCCACTAAGCTGAGACCTCCATTTCTATGTGAGATGTTCGCTCCACATTTTTCTCCAATCAGTACCCAGTGACCCCTCCGACCTGACGTACCCTGTCCATGGCCCGTTTGATTCTTACCTCCCCGGCCCTAGTCCCTTGCCTGGTCGGGAACCCACATCTGCTGGGGTCCCCTGCCACACCTGCCTCCTCACCCATTCCCCCACTCTTAATACCTCTGGAAATTCCCACCAGCCCTTACCCAATTTCTGGCCCTCGCCGTCTCTTGGCCGCGCTCTCCGCAGGTGCACCGAAGGCTGCTGAAAGACGATGGACGTGGCGTCGGGGAACCGCTGCGGGAGGACAGCTCGGGGCTGTGGGTGCGAGGGCGCCACCTCGTGCTACTCGACAGGGCCCGGACCGCGGCCGCCGGGCACCGGTTACAGGCGGAGAAAGAGGTCCTGGCCCCGCAGGTGGTGCTGGCCCCGGGTGGCGGCGCCCCCTACCGGCTCGAGGTGGCCCCGCGGAAGCAGGTGAGGGGCGTGGGGCCGGCAGAAAGGGAAGACCCGATTGAAGCCCGCGGCGCGGCGGTTTCCTAGGCTTAGCGGGGACCCGCCTCCGCTGCCCCGAAGTCCTGGGGAGACCCCAAAAGCCAGTCCGGCGCACTCAGCACCCGGTCGCGCCTGCACCCCGCCGGGTCGGTCCTGGCACAGCCCAGCTCTAGCCCCGGCCCGCCCGGCTCGGCCCCGCCCCTCACGCTTCCTTCCCCAGCCTGTTCCCGGCTAAGCCCCGCCCCTCCCCATGCGAGTCCCGCCTCCTGGTCGCGGCTAAGCCCGCTCCCTTCGCAGTTCTCCGGGCTGCGCCGGGAGCTGCCGCCCTCGGTACGCCTGCTCACGCTGGCCCGCTGGGGCCCGAAAACGCTGTTGCTCCGTCTGGAGCACCAGTTCGCAGTAGGAGAGGACCCGGTCGGCAACCTGAGCTCCCCGGTGACCTTGGACTTGAGGGTGAGGATGGCAGAGGAGACAAGAGGGAGGCTAGAGAAGGGAGAGGGAAACCCCGCTTCGTCCCCACTCAGCCCGGCCCTTCCACTGCCCGCAGGACCTGTTCTCCGCCTTCACCATCACCTCCCTGCAGGAGACCATGCTGGCAGCCAACCAGCCCCGGGCCGGCGCCTCCAGGCTCCAGTGGACACCAAGCACGGGTGGGAATGTTGGCCAGGACCCACTGTGGAGCTCAAGGGTTTGGGGTGATACTCAGATCCAGGTTAGGGGTTTAAGGGTCTAAAGTAGGTCCAGCGAACCAGCGGGGGGTCTTAGGGGCTTGATGATGGAGTTCAGGGCTGCAAACAGACTTCAGTCTCATCAGTATCTATTTCGGGGGCAGAGAGCGGTGTCCTGGGGTTAGCTTGAGGGCGTGAAGGAAGAGGGCTTTGGGACTCCGGGCCTGGTATTCTGGTCCTGGGGACAGATATGGGAGTGTATGACTCAGGGGAGAGAGCGCCAGGACGGGCTGGGGCAGGGGAAGTCTGTGCCCCTCACTCCTCCCTTCTGTCTCCCCAGGCCCAGTCCCCACACGCCGTCCCTCTCTCCCCCGCCTGGACCTTGCCGCCATCACGCTGCAGCCCATGGAAATCCGCACCTTCCTGGCCTCGGTCCAATGGAACGCGGATGGCTAGACCCTCTGGGGGCAGGGCGCCCTCCTCCGGGCCTGAGCTCCCTCCTCCCTGGGCAGGACAAACTCTCCCCTCCTCTCGCTGCTGCTGCCACTAACAAAAGCCATTAAAATGCCACTACGGAGACTCGGGTCCACATGTGACTGAGTGTGCTTTCTGTTTTTGTTTTCTGAGGAGGGTGGAATTTGACAAAGGTCAGCCAACCCCGGCTGACCCCAGCCTGCTGTCCTCCATTCCAGCTGAGCCGCTCCATCCACCCAGGCTGTGGGACAACTACCTCGAGAAGACACTGAGGGCAGGCCTGTGGCAGACCTGGGTGCAGAGAACCAGATACATGCCAAGGCCTCCCAGACCTGGCCTTTGAACAGGAAGGCTGGAGCCTCGGGCCTCCTAGGAGACAGGCAGAGAGACTGGCATGCCCTGGTGTGCTCTGGGGTCCATTATGGAGGAAGGAGACTTGGGGATAAAGGAAGTGGAAATGACTTACCCTCCAACCATGACCTTCTTGGGCAGGTTCCTGAAGGTGCATGGATGTTGGGGAGGACATCCCAGGCCCGTGTGGGGCCCAGTGCTCTGACGCATGGGCCCCTGACTGTTGGACGCACCTCCAGAGAGTATTTCTGTTTCCCTTAGTGGAGTAGGCATGAGCTTGGGCCACCTAGGAACCCCTGGGGAGGGCACCATAGACCTGCATGCCAGACGTGCCTCTTGAAAATTTTTCTGTCTCTCCTAAAAAGATGTACCAGAGAGGCCCAAGGAGGGTACCCCAGTCTAGTTGCTATCATGCATGGGGTCCATTTGCTGGATACATGTTCAAAACTTCCAAAGGCAGGCATTGTCCTGGACTGGCCAAGGAGACTGATGGCGGTTGCCCTGGGTCCTCCCTCGGTCCTGCGTGGGCCTGATGGCTGGTTGCCCTCCTGTAAACCTCTCTAGCCATCCTTTGGTGATGGGGACTGGGCACAGGCTAGAAGGAGACTCGGGGTAGCACCCAGGCCAGGCTGTGGTTCTGCATGGGGCCTCATACTGGCTCCACCTGGTGGTGTCTCCTGCAGACATCTGTGTCCCCATCCGAATGGGAGGCACCGGCCCCGGCTGGACAAGTAATAAATCAACGGAGGGTGCCTTGGGCTCAGCTGCTATCACTCTTGGGTCCCAGTCACGGGAGCACCTTCTGAAAAGCTCCTATAACCTTTTCGGGAGGCTAGGTCCTGGCACCCCAATTGCTGGACGCACTACTCGCTCCACTCCCACTCTTTTTCTGTTTCCCTGTGGAGGCAGCACCCAGCTGTAGGCATCCGGGGAGGCTGAGGGAGAGTGTTCTGGGCCCAGCCTCAGTCATGTGTGGGACCTATGCATCATACATGACTTTGAAAACCTTTCCAACTCCCCGTCTAGAGGAAGGCAACATCCAAGTGGTCTGGGGACCAACATGGAAGGTGTCCTGGGCCTGACCACGGCTCCATGTAGAGCTGAGTTGCCAAATGTGCCCCTGAAAAATATTTTTAAGCCCTCTTGGGAGGGAGAGACTGGGACGGCCAGGGAGGCCCCTGAAGGGTGCCCCTGGCTTGGCCACAGTCCCAGATGTCACTGGGGTTGCCTACTGAAAAATGTCTAAGTTGTACTCTGGGGTGTGACTCTGAGATCAGGTCCGGGACATCTAGGGAGTTCCGTCGATGGTGCGTGGGACCCACCAGGCTACCTCTAGTTGCTGTGGGGCCCATCCTGGGCCAGACAGAGGGGCCCAGGGCTGGGCGCTGTGGACCTGGTCATGGTCCCCAGTCAGCCCTTGGTCATCTGAAGCACCTCCTGGGGATGGAGGCTGCAGTTCTTCCTGGGGTGAGCATGGGCTGTTGCCCTGGCCAGTCAGAGAGCTCTGTGTCCTGGGGCTTCATGCCCATGTGGGCCTTCCAGGGTTCTCTGTCTCCCTTAGAAGGCTGACTCTTTACGGGGCGGCAAAGGTCTGAGCAGGCTGGCAGGCAAGCGTCTGTCCTCAGTGAGACCCAGTCATCACCGGAACCTCCTGAAAATATTTCGTGAGGGAGGAAGGCCCCCCAGTCAGCTCCCTACACCAGAGAGTTGCTGTCACATGTGGGACCTGTTTGCTGGATGTGCCTTCTGAAAAATGTTCTAAGTCTCTGTAGGAACAAGCCAGCCAGACGCCTTCCAACTGCTGCGGGAGGGTCCCCTGGCCCTGCCCCAGCCTGGATAGGGCCTAGTGGTTGAGAACACCCCAAAGACATTTCCAAGTCCCTCTACGCAGGCTACGGCTAACCCAGGGCCTGGCGGGCCCTGAGACTGGTGAGAACAATCCTGCTGTAGTTGTGATACGTGGTTCTGGTTGTTCCATTCATCCCTTGAAAAGGTTTCCGGGTTCCCCTCAAGAAGGGCTTGGTAGCGTGGGCTGGCGAGGGCCACCTCTGGCTGTAGCCACATGTGGAGTGTGTTGATGAATGCGCTTCGCCAGCATCCTTTGGGGGGGGCGGGTAGGGACCAGCCAGTCAGTAGACCGAAGAAAGGCACCCCAACCAAAATGTGGGTGTGCTTTCTGGAAGTTTTGCTAAGTGTTCCTCTGGAACGGGGAGCCCCAAGTCCTCCAGCCTTCATGGTCACAGAGAACCAGCTTGTCTGGTACCAGTAATGACTGGGGGGGTGGGGGGGTGGGCACACGGGTTTGGCCATCTTGTTCCAGTGGGTCCACAGGTGTTCCAATATTAGCACATGCACCTCCCGAACATGTTTCCAAACCTCCCTCCAGGGACGGAGGCGCTGTCCTGGGCCAACTGGGGACACACAGTGAGGGCACTCCAGACATGGCTGCAATCAAGGGCTTATTGGAGGTGGCCCCAAATGTCTGTAAATCCCCATCAGTGGGGATGTCGGTCTGTGCTGCCAGGTTTTGTGTCGGCCCTAGTCATCCGATTCAGTTCATAAGGACATTTCCAATTCCTGGTCAGCCTGCTAGGCTTGCAGAGGGCACCCTGGGCCAGGCCTCAGTCCAGCATGGGTCATGAGGGTCACAGAGAGTGCCTCCCAAAAGTATTCTGAGTCACACCGTGAGGAGGCTGTAACTGTCCTGGGCTGGACAGGGAGGCCCAAGGAGGTGGACCCCAACCCAAATGTGGTCCCATGTGGGGCCCACTTTTAGTATGTTCCAAAATGTTCTAAGTCTCCCCCCCCCCCCCACCAGCAGCCTGGGCCTCTAGGGATACCCTGGGAGAACTCACTGGGCCAAGCCGCTCTCCTGCATGAGGCCTGGTCATCTGATGCACTTCCAAGTCTGGGCAGGAGGGCTGGGAGGATGCCCTGGATGTGGTCTTGGTCCCACATGAGTTACATTCGTTTGAAGCATCTCTCCAAATATTTTCTAAATACCCTGTGGAGAGCATCTAGGGCCAGGGTGCAGTCCCATGAGTTCTGTATTAGTTTGTTGGGGCTGCTGTAACCAAGTACTCCGAGCCGGGCCACCGAAACAGAAATTTGTCTTATGGTTCTGGAGCTTAGACATCCGAGCTCAAGGCGTGAGCAGGGTTGTTTTTTCCTGGGTCTTTGAGGAGAATCTGTCCCAGGCCTCTCTCCTGAGGCTTCTGGTGGCTTCTGGCCATCTTGGGTGTGTCCTGACTTATA
This sequence comes from Smutsia gigantea, assembly GCA_032199065.1. Taxonomy (NCBI): domain Eukaryota; kingdom Metazoa; phylum Chordata; class Mammalia; order Pholidota; family Manidae; genus Smutsia; species Smutsia gigantea. The sequence continues at coordinate 39,798 of JAVSCE010007796.1, forward strand.
GAAACATCACCCTGACCTTTTCTTCTCTATATGGCTTTCTCCTTCTTTTGTCTGTGTCCAAATTTCCCCATGTTACACCACCATCGATCATAATGCACGACGGCTGACTTCAATGACTTAATTACACCTGCCATGCCCCTATTTCCAAATAAGATCATGTTCTCAGATACCGGCAGTTAGAACTTCAAAATGTAAATTTTAGGGGTGACACAACTCAAGCCAAAACAGGTTCCAAGCACTGGAGTGCCACCTGTATATTTTCATCTCCTGCCAGAAGTTGGGACTGGCTTGGGCCAGACAGGGAGGCTCATTAAGAACCTTCTGCAACCCGACATCTTGAGGGCTCCACTTTTAGGATGTGCCTTCCCCGAGTGAGTTTCTCTCTCCCAAGGGGAGGAATAGTCCAAGCTGAGAGGGAGGCCCAAGGAGGGCACCCAAGTCCAGATGTGGTACTGACTGGGGCTTGCCTGTAGAAGGCACCCTTCCCCTCACCCCCAGCCAAATGTTTCTAACTCTCCTGGTGTTTTTAACGCCAGGCCCTACATGAGACTATGGCTGAGCTCACAGCACCCTCCCCAAAACTCTCCGGTTCCTGGGTGTGTCTGCAGATTTATCCGAGCCCCCTCCTCCACATGTCTGTCTTATGCCAGCACCACATTGCTTTGATGACTGGAGCTTTGCATACGTTTTGAGATCAAGAAGTGTGAGACCTCCAACTTTTTCTATTTAATAACGGTTTTGGCCACTTGAGGTACCAGAAATTCCATGTGAATTTCAGAATGTATTTTGCCTATTTCTGCATTTAAAAATATTGTTGGACCACGCTGAATTTGCAGATTTGGGTACTACTGACTTCTTAATATTGTCTCCCAATTCACAAACACAGGTGTCCTTCCATTTATGGGTCCATCTTCCAATTCTTTCAGTAACATTTGTAATTTTCAGTGTACGATCTCTTGCCAACTTGTTAGGTTTATTTCTAAGTATTTTACTCTTCTTGATGCCATCGTAAATGAAATAGTTTCAACTTCCCTTTTGAATTGTTCATTGTGGATCTACGGAAACACAACTGATTTCTGCGTGTTGATTCTGTATTTGGCCTATCTCCTGAATTTTTAAGTTCTAACTTATGTGTGGACTAGTCTTTGAAATATGAGATTCATGTTGTCTGTCAACAGATAATTTTACTTTTTTCTTTCTGATTTGGATGACTTTTATTTTTTCTTACCCAATGGCTCTGGCTAGGATTTTCAGTAATATGGTGAGTAGAAGTGGTGAAAGCAAGCATGCTTGTCCTGTTCCTGATCTTAAAGAAAAAGCCTTTTAGCCTTTCGCTGTTGACTATGTTAGCTGTGGGCTTTTCATATATAGCCTTTAGTATGTTGAGGTAACTTCCTTCTATTCCTAGTTTGTTTTTTAAATCATGAAAGGATGTTGAATTTTGATAATTGCCTCTTCTTCATCAATTGGGATGATCATGTGTGATTTTTCTCCATTCTGCTAATGAAGTGTATTACATGGATTGATTTTCATGCGTTGAACCATGGGTAAGTGCATTCATGACCCGATCTGTGATGGGGCACAATGCTTTTAATATGCTGAATTTGGTTTACCAATAGTGTTTGAGAATTTCTGCATCAACATTTATCAGGGATACAGTTTTTTTTTCTTGTAGTGTCTTTTTCTTGTTTTTTTTTCTTGTAGTGTCTTTGACTTTGGAATCTGGGCACTGCTGGCCTCCATGAGTAAATAAGTGTTCTTTTCAATTATTTTTGAAGAGTTTGAGAAATACTGGTGTTAATTCTTTAAATATGTGGTAGAACTCACCAGTGAAGCCATCTGGTTCTGCCCTTTTCTTTGCTGGGAGGTGTCTGATGATTATTTCTCTTAACTAGTTGTACATCTAGTCAGATTTTTTATTTCTTCATGGTTCGGTTTTGGAGTACTGTGTGTTTCTAGGAATTTGGCCATTTAATCTAGATTACCCAATTCATTTGTTTATAATTACTCATGGTATTCTCTTATAATCCTTTTGGCCCTGCAGCCAAAGATCACTAGGAATACACTTGTACAACACAGTTGAGTTACGGGCTCACTGTGACGGTTCCAGACACCATGAGGAGCCATGATATATCTCAGTAGAGGGTGACAGAGGGAAATACTGTACGATTTGGCTGCAGCGTATATGAATTTTTATAATATGAATGAATATGTCATTTTAATGGGAAAAGATGCTAATTATATAGGAACAAAGGAATATGACTTTTAAAATTGCCTTGGATCCTAGAAGAAATCAAAGTAATTCAAATCACAAAAAGGAATTTTAAAAAAATCAAAAAGTTTCAAAAGTTGGAAAAGTATCTTGAAGTAAATAAATATGAAAATAGAATATCAAAACTTACGGCATATGCACAGAGAAGTTTGGGGTCAAATTTATAGTTTCAAATACAAAGGAAGAATGATCTAAAATCAATAATCTAAGTTTCAACTTCAAAAAACTAGAAAGAGAAAAGTGTATCCAAATCAAACATTTAAAAAAAAATGGAAGCAGAAATCAATGAAATAAAAAATCAGAAAACCAAAGAGAAAATAAACAACTAAACGCTGGTTCTTTGACAAGATCAAGAAAGTTGATAAAACCAAAGTAGGGCTCAGAAAAAATGAAGACACAAATTAATAAGAGGAAAAAAAACAACCCAAAACCCAAACATATCCTTCCCCCAAAAGGACTACAAACATACCTGAGATTTTAAAAGCTACAAGGGAATCATATCAACTACTTTATGCCAACAGATTAAATAATTTATCTGAAATGGAAAATTCCTAGCAATACACACCTGCCAAGCAAGACTCAAGAAGAAACAGAGAGAAAATATGAATAGGCCTCCATCAAGTGAAGAAATTGAAGAAGTAAAAATACTCCCATAAGAAGAGTTACTGGCTCAGTCAGCTTCACTGCTGGAATTGCAACATATATTTAAAGAATCAATAACACCAATGAGAGGGGGAAGTACATTATAAATCATTTTACCAAGGCTAGACAAAGACATCATGAAAAAAATGGTGTGGAAACTTTCACATTGTATACTTGTGTCAAGACACAGTGATGTACACTTTAATTATCTGACACTTCAAAAAAACTGTCAAGAAAAAGCACTGGAAAAGCAGATTTGAGTAGACTATGAGGGAAAAAACAAGCAAACCAACAACCAACAAATGAATGACCCTCACAGACATAAAACCTTTAAAAATATTGATAAATGATACATCAATGCATAAAAAGTGTAATTTGCCCACTACAGTGACATGGAACTTGTCCAAGGAGGCAAGAGAGGATGTAACATTTGAAAATCAATGTTAAGACATCATATTAAAAGACTAAAGGACCACAGAATGATCACCAGCTAGAAAACAAAATGTGAGGAAAATCCAACATGCATCCTTGATAATTATCACTAAATTAAACCTAGAAGGAAACAATTTCAAAGCCTACAGGTAACATCCAACTTTGTGGTGTAAGACTGAATGCATTCTCCCCAAGAATGGAAATAAAGGCGTTCCCTTCCAGTACTTCTAGGCAAAATTGTCCTGGAACACCTAGCAAGTGCAAGGCAAGAAATAAAGGAACAAAGATTACAAAGAAAGAAGTACACCTGTATTTATATATAATATGGTCTTGTTTGTAGACATTCTTAAAAAGTATAATGGAAAAAAACTACTAGAACTCACAGCAAGATCAGAAAATACAAGATCAATATATAAGAACTAGCTATACTGTTATATACTAGCAATTAAAAACTTGAAATTGAAATGAAGAAAACTCTGTTCCCCACAGCATCAAAAGAGAAACACCATTTTGGAATTAAAAGTTCTGTGGACCCTCTCCCAGCATAATGAATAAAAATAAAAAATTAAAAACCTAATTATTTAAAGGCTCTGGAAAGTCCTTAGGACATACAGCAAATGAAGAACCATTCAATAAAATCTACTCAATAAGAATAGTTGAGTCTCTGGCATTTGAACCACAACTTGCTTTGGCTCTCCAGGTAAGTGTGATAGAAACTCCACTCGGGAAGGGGTAGCCAAGAACACAAGGATTCCTCTACCCCCTGGCTCTGTCAAGGCTGTTTTCCAGAAAAAGCAGTCACTGGCATTTCTTATGCCCTCCCAGCTACGTTATTACAGAAGCTCACCCAGGTGAGCAAGGCAAGAAATTCAGGGACTCATTTTTTTTTTTTTCCAGTGGCCTGTCATCAACAGGGTGGAGACTCCGCCTCAGGCAGGGCACAGCGGGAATGCTAGAGCCCCAGGGCTGCCCTAGCTCACTGAGAGGGTGTTAAGTTCTACACCACGGGAGGCAAGCCAACAAGACCAGAGGCTTAGAACCAAACCTAGTGTCCTTTTAAAGCAGGGGTTACTAAGAAGCAGGCCAGTGTCTCCACCCACAGCCTAACAGCTGTGGCTCAAATATTTTGCTTAGAGGCAAAAGCAGTCCTTTCTCCAAAGGAGCTGACTTTGTTTGAAACAAATGTGTAGAAATTCAAGACTAAGGGTACCCTCAGAAACAATGGAGTTTTGGTAGTAAGCTATGAAGAGAAGGCTGGTGGCTTCATGAGAGCAAACAAAACAAGAAGGCCAGCTAGTTTACCAACCAGGGAAAGAGATAAGAAAAGCCATGGTGGGATCAGAACAAACCTCAACCCCTGTGCTCAAAAACTATGTCTACAAAGGAGCAGGAATTAAACTGGGTCAGACTCTGGAGCGATTTATGTCCTACAGCACTGTCAGAAACAACCGTGCCATCAGCCTGCAGTGACACTAGGACCAGCTGATGAGAGCACTGTCAAAAACAGTCATCTAGTGTGACTGGAAGCACACCCAAGGCTGTGCCCTGGAAGATCAGAGGTTCACATGTGGGTAAAATAGACATCACTGTCAGTCACTAAATGAAGAAGCAGCTCTGGAAAGTAGATGATCTAGAGTGTCAAATTTTCAACTGAAACTTTATGACACATGCAAAGACACAGAAAGGAGTGACCTACAAACGGGAAAAAAGCAAACAGAAACTGCCTGTAAGAGCATCTAGATGATGGATTTGACAAAGACTTCAAAGCAGCCATTATCAAAATGCTCAATGAACTAAGGGAAACCATGTTTAAAGAAGCATGATGGTAATGTCATGCCAAGAATATCAACAAAAGAGAAGATACAGATGGGTAGAGATTATGCAATCTGAAAGCAGAAGCAAAGCAATGAAGGAAAATGAAGACAGCCTTTGGAAATGTGGAACTCTAAGTACATTAGCAAATGCATAATCAGAGTACCAGAAGGAACAGACAAAAGAGCAGGAAAAAAAACTATTATTTCTTCAAATAAACTCTCTGCTCCTTTCCTTCCCTATTCTCCTTCTGGGACTCCCATAATGTGCATATTGTTTGGCTTAACGGTTGCCCCCTAAGTTCCTTGATCTGCTCACTTTTTTTCTGCTCTTCAGACTTATTTCAAATGACCTGTTTTCAAGTCCACTGATTTTTCCCTGCCTGTTCAAGTGTGCTGTTGATCTCTCCAGTGATTTTCTCAATTCAGTTCCTGTATATTTCAGCTCCAGAATTTGGTTATTTTAAAACTAATTTCCTTGATAATTCTTTGTTCATATGTTCTTTTCCTGGCTTCCTTTAGTTCTGTTTCACTCTTCAGCTCTTTAATACTATTGTTTAAGTCTTTGTCTATTAAGTTTGAAAGCCATTTCTTTAGGGGGCTCCTCAAGGCTCATTTTAAAGTCCACTTTTAAGCTTGTTTCTTTAGATACGTTTTCTGGAGATTTAGAATTTATTTTGTTCCTTTAAGTGGGCCATTTTGTTTCCTTAAGTTTCCCATTTCCTTTGTATGCTTTGTGATCTGTTGTTAAAAACTGGGCATTTGAACAAACAGCCATATCCCCTACTCTCTGCAGATGGCTCCAGGCATGGAAAGACCTCCACTGTAAGTCTGGCATGAAGGCTTAAGGTTTCCTCAGACTTTTTCAGGGTGTGGGTCTTCTCTGGGTCTGTGGATGTGCTTGTTTCCCAATTTCCCTGTAAACATGGCTTTTTAAATGTATAAAAGAGAAAAAACGTCTATTACTCTCACAAGTCCGAATTCTTCTAAAAAGGAAGACCTTTTGAACACACTAGTACAACCCACTGTCATTTACGGTTTGTGGTCATTCTCATTCCTACAGTTCATTACATCCCTCTACTACGTATGTCATCCTGGTAGTCTCTGGCAAAAAGACACTGACAAAACCATGATATAAGTTTTTGGTAACGGTAAGAAATTACTTTCATCACAAACACTGTATTAACAGAATAAAAGATAAAAGTTTGTGGAAAAAATATTTGAATTTGTATGCACAGGTGATTATTAACTCAGAATTTATATTGACTGTAACAAAATTATAAGTTGATCTGAAAATCCACAATTGCAATGGGATATTTTAATATACCTTATCAGGAAATGCAAAAATTAACATTTGTTAGTATACAGTATCTGAAACAACTAATAAAACATATCTAGCAACATCTATATAAGCATTTGACAAAAATGTGAGCTTTTTAATCACAAACATAACTGAAAGTATACTGAGGAATTTTTAGCTTTGAGGAATCATAAATACCCATAATCTGCTTGATATAAAGAAGGAAGCCTGGGTCACATAACTCACTGCACAGTAAAGTAGAGGAACAAGCTACACCATGGTTCCTTTTGACTGCAGCACTGCAGCCGTGCTGGTGGAATTAGGAACACAGTCACTAGCAGTATTAACAGAACAAGGTATTTACTATACAAATTATATCTCATATGAATACAGTCTAGAGATGTGGGGTTCACCGCTTCAGAGAACATTGACAGTCTTAATGTGTTGCCTGGTAGACACATCATGGCCTGCACGGAAATCCAAATGTGTTGCTTCTTTGCCATGGGACTTGAGGAGGTATTTGTGGAAACTTACAACTCGAGAAAGTGGAAGTCAAGTCATTGGCAGTGGTACTGAGGATATTCTTGATTGGAAGGGCAAAGAATCAGGAAAGTGGGCTGGAGGAAGGGTATATGTGAAACTCCTGTGCCTCTGTCTCTGTACCATGCTTCCAAAAATTAAGGCCTTCTTTCTTTTTGCCTGCCAAATCTCATGCACGTGAGGCTCCTGGTGAGTTTGAACAAGGAACCGTAAAGAAAAAAGGCTCTAAAAAAATGTTGGTCACATTACCCATACTGAAATAATGCACTCCAGGACAGCCATCTCCAATTTTTCATTTTGTTTTTTGCCTGATTACAGGTCTCTTCGGTTAGTCTTATTATCCAAATCACAGTCAGAAGGAATGACAAAAAGTGAAGGGAAAAGATGTAAATAACAATTCAAATGAGATTATATCCTATGATAAACTTTTTGTACTTACAAATTTATGAGAACTATTTATTAGCAAGGAAAGTGGAATAAAACTCATTCTGACAAAAGAAAAACCTTTTCTTACAAGAAAGGAAGAATATATATAAATGGGTAAGGAATATCCAGTACCTGCCATATGAGGCCAATAGGAAAATCCCAACAAATACCAAATTGTCAATATTCTATGGCCCCTTAACTTACAGGACAGTTAAAAAGCTATATAAAAATTAATCCTACTTGTATATTAGAAATAGACTTCAATTTACCCAGATCTTAAAAGACACTTTTGTAAGCTGATCTAAGGAAAAATGCTATCTACTAAGGTTAAGTACAGCTGCCTAAAGAGTACTTATAGAATCGTCTCAACTCAATGTTCATTTGAAAAGTAGCAAGCAGAACCCACAGTCCAGAAATTGACTTTCAGAACAAACCACTGACTAAGACAATATGTTTGTAACTTTTTAATACATTTGTTTCATGAGAATTTTCTGGAATACTACATGTGAATTGATTTGCATCAGATTTTCCTGTATTGGTTACATTTATAGCATTTCTCTCTAGTGGTGTTTTCACATGACTATATTTGCTAAGACCGAAAATTTCCCTGTATTTCTCAGTTATAATTTGTCTATCGAGTGTGCATTCTCATCACATGTTTATGTAAGGATGTGGGCCAGTTGAAGGCTTTTCCACAATGCTTACATTCAAGAAGTTTCTCTCCAGTGTGAATTCTTTCATGGCTTCTAAATGAACTGGGTCGACTAAAGGCTTTCCCACAATCTTTACATTTATAGGGCTTCTCTCCAGTGTGCATTCTCATGTGTCCGCGAAAGGTTGTGCGATAAATGAACGCTTTCCCGCATTCCTTACATTCATAGGGTTTCTCCCCAGTATGAGTTCTTTCATGTACTTGAACATAACTGGAACAACTGAAGGCTTTACCACATATTTTACATTCATAGGGTTTCTCCCCTGTGTGAGTTCTTTCATGTATTCGAAATGCACTGGGACAATTAAATGCTTTGCCACATTCGTTACATTTATAAGGTCCATCTCCAGTGTGTGTCATCATGTGTCTTCGGAAACTGGTCAGAGAAACGAATGCTTTCCCACATTCCTCACATTTGTAGGGTTTCTCTCCAGTGTGAGTTCTTCCATGTATTTGCAAACCTAGAGGAGAACTGAAGGTTTTCCCACACTGTTTACATTCATAGGGTTTCTCAGCAGTGTGAGTCCTTTCATGTCTTCGAAAAGAAGTGGGACAACTGAGGGCCTTACCACACTGCTTGCATATATAGGGTTTCTCTCCAGTGTGAGTTCGCACATGGACTTGAAAAGTGGTGAGCCAATGGAAGGCTTTCCCACATTCCTTACATTGATAGGGTTTTTCTCCAGTGTGAGTTCTTTCATGTGTTCGAAAGGAACTGGAACAACTGAAGGCTCTACCACATTGCTTACATTCATAGGGTTTTTCTCCAGTGTGAGATCTTTCATGTATTCGATAAGAACTGGGACAATTGAATGCTTTCCCACATTCCTTACATTTATAAGGTCCAACTCCAGTGTGCGTTATCATGTGTCTCTGAAAGCTTCCGAGAGAAATGAAGGCTTTCCCACATTCTTTACAGTCATAGGGTTTCTCTCCAGTATGAGTTCTTTCATGTTTTCGAAGAGAGCTGGGGCAACTGAAGGCTTTACTGCACTTTTTACACTCATAGGGTTTTTCTCCAGTGTGGGTTCTTTCATGACTCCGAAAGGAACTGGGACAACTGAGGGCTTTACCACATAGCTTACACTCATAGGGCTTCTCTCCTGTGTGAGTCCTTTCATGTGTTTGAAAAGTTTGATGATATCTAAAGGCTTTTCCACATTGTTTACATTGATAGGGTTTCTCTCCAGTGTGAGTCCTTTCATGTTTTCTGACAGACTGGCGATACCTAAAGGATTTCCCACATTCCTTACATTTGTAGGATTTCTCTATACTGTGATTTCTTTCATGTTTTTGAAAAGGCTGGAGATAACTGAAGGCTTTTCCACATTCCTTACATTTATAAGGCTTCTTTCCATATTCCTGATACTTGTATGGTTTGGGCAAAGTGTGAGATCTTTTGTGCCTATTAAGGGATGAATGCCGCATGAAGGCTTTTCCACACATACTGCACTTCCATGGTTTTACTACTTCAGAAGTTTTCTTGTTTAAATTATGATTTGGAATCTGGCCGAAGTTTTCTCCATGTTGACTACTTTCTTTACTTTCACAGAGTCTCTCTGTTATATGACTTCTGTAAAAAATAAAACCAGGAGCACATTATTGATTTCTTTTAATGGCTTTATATTTCTTAGTAAAAACTAAAATTACATTTTCACCATTAACCGGCAAACTATAGGCTTTATGCCCTGAGTTGTTTGAAAATGAAGATACTGAATGTTCTGCAAGAGGGGCACAACCATAAGCTATTATCAAGGCATTCATATTTATATACGGATTTCTGAATACTATTTCTAAGTGAACTATTTGGCAAATGCTGAACATGTCACATTTAAGAAAACATTTTTGATGAAGATTTTTCTGGAAAAAATACATTTGAAGCTGAAGTTGGGATGTCTTTTGTCTTCTTGATTTAAAATTTTTTATGACACAGAAAGATACCCTCGTAAGACACTTCTTTCTGCTGTGAGTGCAACTCACCTTAGATTTCTTCCCTGCTTTTTGTACTGATCTTCAATGTTACAGTCTTCCCATTTTTTCCCTAAAATGTAGACCCAGAAAAGTCACTAAATTATAGAATTATTATTACGTTAAAGGTCCATGATGAGCTCTGACCATGCCTGATTTATTTACCAAAGTAATTCCTTTCCCCATTTCAAATTATAAAACATATCAGGCAAGAAACACAATCTAATTAAGTGAAGTAATGGCATCCTTACCTATTGAGGCCAGGTTCCTCAATGTTTCTCGCATCACATCTCTGTAAAGTTTCTTCTGAGAAGGATCCAGCAGTGCCCACTCCTCCAGGCTGAAGTTTATAGCTACATCTTCAAAACTCATTGAGTCCTAAAACATCCACATATGCATACAAGAAGATGGGTGGAACAAATACTAGGAATCTACAGTCAATTCATAGTAAGTTCACATAAGGTTCTGTGATTGCAAATATTCTATGACTTGGTCGTCACAATTCTTGCTATACATAATCATTTCCTCATAATTTTAACAGCATCATGAACACATAAAATTATTTCTACATTTTTACCACATTCACTTCAAGTCTTATTGTTCTCTCATCGTGGGCTCCAAAGAAATGAGAGAAATGCTATACAAATGAAAGATAAACTTCCATTTTAAGACTTTCCATTCCCTATGAAAGAAACATTTCCATTCCCAAACAGGAGAGACCAGGAGGCCTGTGGAAATCTGACTTATGACTAGGAAGCTGGCCATATTGTCCTGAGGTACTCCAGGCCCTCAGAAATAGTTAGATGCAGGTGGCTGAGTGAAAATGTTCTGGTGGAGAAGTATTAATTTTGACTTGTCTATAAAAATACTTGTCAGATACTTGGTTATTCCTTTTTATCTGTCCCATTTAATGGGGCTATGAAGCTACTCACAAGCTAGAGCAGGTATAAAAAAGAAAGAGAACTTAGACCTCCACTAAATCCTTCTGCTTATGAGTCTCAGAGCTGCTACTCACCAGTTTTTAGCACATATATACACATACTGAGATAAGATTCTAGAAGAGCTCTTTCTGACAGAACCATACAGTGCACCCTTGGCCTTGCTGACCTTGAAGAACCGAGTAAGAGGAACAATTTGCAAGGGAGTTCTTTGCAAGCCATGACAGGAGTGAATGTATATAACACACATGAAGTGTTCAGTAGTGAATTACTCTAAAACAGCACAAAACTTCCTTTCTCCAATTTCAGGAGGCAGTGGAGCATCCCTTCTAGAGGCTGTCCTCTCACTTCCCTCATTTCTGTGCCCTCCCATGGGTCACAGAAACATGACAGCCCAACACGTGGGCACTGAAATCTCTTAGCCATATAATTACCCTATATGTTGGTCTCTGAAAAAGATTATTAATGTGCTATGTGCAAGAGACAGAGAAAAGGCTCCCACATCATAATTCTGGTGGTTAAGGAACAGAGTAGGAAATCACTTCTTGGTGGGTCCATGGAGTAAGATGAGCTCTACTTACTCTTTCTAAAGTGGATCTGTGGCGCTTGCTCATAACGGTGTCCTCTCATCTACCGTGAAGAGAGTTAACATTAGCAGGCCTGAGTTTTCCCATCCTTAGGAATGCTTGCTCACAATGTTTGCCCTCCCCTTGGTATCCAGGAACCAGGGTTTATGAGGGTGGGGGCCCTCTAACCTAACTAATAAGAGTGACTCAATGTGCCTGTTTAGGTAAAAAAAATTATATATCCTGAACTCTTGTTTTTGTTCTGAGAGTCTGAGCATGTGATCTGTCCCCCAAATCACTCTAAGCATTGTGTCTCCAATGAGCTTCCTGAGAAGATAAAAATTTACATGTGTTGTCACAACTTTGTGCTTAGGGAATTCAGTCCATCTGATGTAATTTACACCAGGAAAGAATATCTGGAAGCTTGCAAAACAAATTCAGATACTAAACAGGACTAATGAATGATATTTAATGATCCTAATGGAAAAAAATTAAAAGTTTAACTGAATAACACCAAGGGAGAATGAAGTAAGTGAAAACTGGGACCTGTTCTTGTTCAAAGTTAATGTTTCCTCTCCCAACATGTATCTTTTTCCTCTCCCAGAGTATATCTTTATGAAATTCTATTAAGTCCCAAAACAGACTTTTTTAGGAGTTAAGAAAACCTTATAGTAGGAACGAATGTCAAAAAATGGTCAAAGTCTTCCAAAGAAGAAAGTGGATGATTGCCTATATATGCCAAGGATTTTCAAACTATAGTATTTCAGACAATATAGTATTAACAGAAAAACACAGACCAAGAGAAAAATGTCTTCCATGGACCAACATTTAATACGGAAAGTTAGTCAAAGTTAGATCAGGCATTATAGAGCAGTGGCAGGTATGGTGAACATTTTAATACATGAGGCAGGGACAAATTGTTATCTGACAAATGCATTGTATCCCCTCTATTCCATCCACAACAGCCAATTCATTGTGAAAGATAAAACCAGGACACTTTTAGGAGTCACAGGTAAATGCTTCATTGAACCAAAAAATAGAGAGAATTTTCTCATATAAGAAAAACAATAAGCAAGACAATTTGGTACTGGCACAAGAACAGACCCATAGACCAATGGAACAGACTAGAGAGCCCAGATATAAACCCAAACATATATGGTCAATTACTATATGATAAAGGAGCCATGAATATACAATGGGAAAATGACAGCCTCTTCAGCAGCTGGTGTTGGCAAAACTGGACAGCTACATGTAAGAGAATGAAACTGGACTACTGTCTAACCCCATATACAAAAGTAAACTAGAAATGGATCAAAGACCTGAATGTAAGTCATGAAACCATAAAACTCTTAGAAAAAAACATAGGCAAAAATCTCTTGGATATAAACATGAGCAACTTCTTCATGAACATATCTCCCCAGGCAAGGGAAACAAAAGCAAAAATGAATAAGTGGGACTATATCAAACTAAAAAGCTTCTGTACAGCAAAGGACACCATCAGTAGAACAAAAAGACATCCTACAGTATGGGAGAATATATTCATAAATGACATATCCGATAAGAGGTTGACATCCAAATTATATAAAGAGCTCACGCACCTCAACAAACAAAAAGCAAATAAGCCAATTAAAAAATGGACAGAGGAGCTGAACAGACACTTCTCCAAAGAAATTCAGATGGCCAACAGGCACATGAAAAGATGCTCCACATCACTAATCATCAAAGAAATGCAAATTAAAACCACAATGAGGTATCACCTCACACCAGTGAGGATGGCCAACATCCAAAAGACAAACAACAACAGATGTTGGTGAGGATGTGGAGAAAGGGGAACCCTCCTACACTGCTGGTGGGACTGCAAATTAGTTCAAGCATTGTGGAAAGCAGTATGGAGGTTCCTCAAAAAACTCAAAATAGAAATACCATTTGACCCAGGAATTCCACTCCTAGGAATTTACCCTAAGAATGCAGCAGCCACACCTCACACCAGTGAGGATGGCCAACATCCAAAACACAAACAACAACAAATGTTGGTGAGGATGTGGAGAAAAGGGAACCCTCCTACACTGCCTGTGGGGCTGCAAATTAGTTCAACCATTGTGGAAAGCAGTATGGAGGTTCCTCAAAAAACTCAAAATAGAAATACCATTTGACCCAGGAATTTCACTCCTAGGAATTTACCCTAAGAATGCAGCAGCCCAATTTGAAAAAGACAGATGCACCCCTATGTTTATTGCAGCACTATTTACAATAGCCAAGAAATGGAAGCAACCTAAGTGTCCATCAGTAGATGAATGGATAAAGAAGAGGTGGTACATATACACAATGGAATATTATTCAGCCATAAGAAGAAAACAAATCTACCATTTGCAACAACATGGATGGAGCTAGAGGGTATTATGCTCAGTGAAATAAGCCAAGCCGAAAAGACAAGTATCAAATGATTTCACTCATATGTGGAGTATAAGAACAAAGAAAAAATACTGAAGGAACAAAACAGCAGCAGACTCACAGAACCCAAGAACAGACTAATAGTTACTAAAGGGAAAGGGACTGGGGAAAATGGGTGGGAAGGGAGGGATAAGAGGGAAAAGGGGGCATTACGATTAGCAGACATAATATTTGGGGGGCACGGGGAGGGCTGTACAACTCAGAGAAGACAAGTAGTGATTCTATAGCATCTCACTACGCTGATATACAGTGACTGTAATGGGGTTGGTGGGGGGGACCTGATGAAGGGGTAGTTTAATAATCGTAATATTGCACATGTAATTGTAGACTAATGATAATAAAATAAATTATATTATTAAAAAAAAAAGAATGCAGCAGCCCAGTTTGAAAAAGACATATGCACCCCTATGTTTATCGCAGCACTATTTACAACAGCCAAGAAATGGAAGCAACCTAAGTGTCCATCAGTAGATGAATGGATAAAGAAGATGTGGTACATATACACAATAGAATATTATTCAGCCATAAGAAGAAAACAAATCCTACCATTTGCAACAACATGGATGGAGCTAGAGGGTATTATGCTCACTGAAATAAGCCAAGCCGAGAAAGACAAGTATCAAATGATTTCACTCATATGTGGAGTATAAGAACAAAGAAAAAACTGAAGGAACAAAACAGCAGCAGACTCACAGAACCCAAGAACGGACTAATAGTTACCAAAGGAAAAGGGACTGGGGAAGATGGGTGGGAAGGGAGGGATTAGGGGGAAAAAGGGGCATTATGATTAGCAGATGTAATGTTGGGGGGGCACGGGGAGGGCTGTGCAACTCAGGACAAGTAGTGATTCTATAGCATCTCACTATGCTGATGGACAGTGACTATAATGGGGTAGGTGGGGGGGACCTGATGAAGGGGCCAGCTTAATAATCATAATATTTTCTCTAGCTGGTAAAGGTAAGTGTTTCCCTGAGTTCTGTGAGCCACTCTAGCAAATTAAAACTTCAGGAGGTCATTGGAATCTCCAACTAGTAGCCAGTCGGTCAGAAACACCAAGGCTTGAGACTGGCGTCTGGGGTGGGAGGGGTGGAGGGCAGTGCTGTGGGACTGAGCCCTTAATCTGTGGGACCAGATGCTGTCTCTGGGCAGGCAGTGTCAGGATTGAGTTGAATTCTCAAACATCCTGATGGTATCTGAAAATTGCTTTGTGTTGTTGCATGAGGGACCGCTCCAACACCAGGACCCTAAACATGTCCCTAACCCTTGAGTTGTTATTAAACCCAAGGAGGTCATGGGAATCTCTCTGATTTATCACCAGTAGGTCAGAAGTACAGTCTGGTGACCCTCTGGGCTTGTGACTGGTGTCTGATGTGGGGCAGGGGTCAGTCTTGTAAGATAGATAGTGTCAGAGGATACCCAGCTGTTGTCTGAGAATTGCTGGAGGTTTGTGGATCCCCATACACACACTGAAACTGGGTCCAGGAATATAACTTAAAGCTAGAACACATTCTGGGACATAAAACACACTAACAAATTTGAAAGAAGAGAAATCATAGAAAATATACTCAGAGCACAAAGCATTAATGTAGACATTAGTAACAAAGATATTGGAAAAACTGGAAGATACTTGGAGATTAAACAGCACACTTCTAAATAACTCATGGATCAAAGAAGTTTCCATATACTTAAAAGTTATTTTTAACTAAATGAAAATGAAAATACAAGTTGCTGAAATCTGTAGGATCCTGCAAAAACAGTTCGCGGGGGGAAATTTACAGCATTGAAGGCAAACACTTGAAAACCTTGATCTGTTATCAGCATACTAAGCCCCTATCTTACAAAACCAGAAGGGTAAATTAAACCCAAAGTAGGCACAAGAAGAGAAATAATAAAAATCGGTGAAGAAATAAACAAAATTATGAGAAATCAATTGAAAAAACATCAAAAGCTGGTTCTTTGAAAAAAAAAATAGAGTTGAGAAACTCTTTACAAGGTAAGAAAAAAGAAAAGGCAGAAATTAGTTATACCGGGAATTAAAAAGGAAAAAAGGAAAATGTAAAAGCATTTGACAAAATCCATTCATGATAGCAAACTAGGAATAAAGAACTCCTTTTTCTTAGAAAGACCATCTACAAGAAACCTGCAACTAACATCATACTTAATGTTGAGAAACCAGACGCATTCCCAGTAAGATTAAAAGGAAAGCAATGATATGCCTGCTCACCTGTCTTACTCAACACAGTACTGGAAGTCAAGGCTAACGCAATAAGAGAAGAAAAGGAAATACAACGTATACAGAATGGGAAGTAAGAACTAAAACTGTTTTTGTTGCCTAGGACATGATTATCAGTGAAGCAAATCTCAAAGAATCCACAGTAACAAAAAAAACTCCTTGAATTAATATGAGTAAAGTAAGGTTAAAGGATAAATGGTTAATATACAAAAGATAATGCTTCCCTATAGATCCAAACAAACATTGTCAATTCACCTTTGACAAAAGACCAAAAGCAATTCAATGGAGAAAACATAAGTCTTTTCAACAAACAGTGACAGAAAAAGTAGATAGCCACGTTGGAAAAAAAATCTAAACACATCTTACACCTTTCACAAAAATTAACACAAAATGGATCATAGACTGTATGTAAAATGCAAAACTACAAAACTCTTAGAGGCTAACATATGAGCAACTCTAGATTACCTTGGGGTTTGGTGATCATTTTTTAGATATATCAGCCAAATCAAGGTCCATGAAAGAAAAAAAAGTTTGATGCCATTAAAACAAAAATTTGCTCTGTGAAAGACAATGTTGAGAATGAAAACACAAACTACAGACTGGGAGAACATCTTTGCAAAACACTGATCTAATAAAGAACTGGTATTCAAAATGTCCAACGAACTCTTAAAACTCAACAATAAAAAAGACAAGCAACACAATTAAAAATGAGAAGATATGAACACACCTCACCAATGAAGTTGTACTGATGGTAAATAAACATATGAAAAGATGTTCGACATCATGTGTTATTAGAAATCACAAATAAAAGGACATATGACCAGACACTTAATACAATGAATGACTAAAATTCAAAACACTGAGAACACCAAATGGTGGCAAAGATGTGGAGTAACGGGAACCCTCATTCACTGCTGGTGGGAATGGAAAATTCCACTGTGTGCCTACTTTGGAAGATGGCAGTTTCTTAAAACACTAAAGCTATTCTTACCATACTACGCAGCAATCACAATCCTTCAGATTTCCCCAACTGAGCTGAAAACTTATGTCCACAAAAAAAACCTACATTTGAGCTTTATTCATGATTGCCAAGACTTACAGGTAATCAAGGAATCTAGATAGGTGAGTGGAAAAATAATCACAATATCCATATGATGAAATATTGTCCAGTGATAAAAAGAAGAGTCAAGCCAGAAAGAGAAATCTTAAAATCATATTGCTAACTGAAAACACCCAGTATGACTAGGCTGCACATAATATGATTCCAAGCAGAGTTCTGGGAAGTCAAGTTCTGGAAATGACAAAACTATGAGATGGCAAAAAACATTTGGTGCCAGGGATTTGGGGGTGGGAGGAAGCAATGAATGAACAGGCGGAACATAGGATATGTTTGGAGCAGTGACAGTGATCTTCATGTCACAGAAATGACAGCAGTTATTTTTCATGACCAAAGCCCAGGGTCCGCACAACCCATAGTGTTAACACTAATGTCAACTGTGGACTGTAACGCATACATACTGGTTTGTCAAATGCCATAAATGTACCACAGTAATACAAAATAGGGCCAACTATGTAGAGGCAAAGAGATTAGTGGGAACTTAAGTTTTCTGTAAACCTAAAACTGCTGTAAAGAAAAATCCACAGAAACAAAAAAAACAGTGAAGACAGACACATTGTCACACCCGGTGACTGATGATAGACACAGAGCACCTTTCATTTCATTAAACTGAACTTAGTTCAATAAACCATATGGTGCTCTATATTGCCTACACCCTGCGTCTGAGAAGAGAGGACAATCTTCCACTGAACGCTTGTTCAAGACCCCAGCACTGTCTATTCTGCCAAGTGAAATGGATGCCTAGGTTCCTATCAGCAGTGACTGGAACTCCATGTGGATAAGGTGTTTTCGGCCAAGCTCTCATATTGCAAGCTTACTCTCTATAGCAACAAGTGTAAACGGGATCTCTACTGTGGGTCACTGGGGCACATGAATCACAGAATTGTTTTACCACAAAGGGTAAATCCTCCAAGTGACTGTAACACAGCTTATGGGGCCACTGCTGGTCAGCACTGAGATGACAGCCTGATGTCTGGTCAGCTGTGTGGACCTTGGAGTCCCATCCCATATCAGCATGCCCCGGTTAAGCGATGAAAAGCAGCAACTCTGCCTGAGCGCCGCGATGATGGGATGTGCGCGATGTCGTCCCTCCCGTCTATGAACTCCCATTGCTTTCACTCAGGTAATACAAGAAGCTCCCCAGGGAGCTGGGGTCTGGGAAAGCAGGGCCTCTTTCAGCACTATGGCTCCTGGCAATGGACTAAGAGGGGAGGCCACCCATCCTGCACACAGGATATGCCAGAGGGCCACGGTTTACCTGTGTCTGGTCTCGAGGGGTCTCCACAGCTGCACTGAGCTCTTGGGGTACCACTTCCTGGTACCACACAGCATAATGGCCGCTGGATATGGAGCCACCCGCTCAGGACTGTCCACTGTTAGGACAGCAGGTGTGAGCGGAGCCCACTGCAGCTCTCATGGCTAACGCTTTGGTGTCTAGGGCAGATGCTTGCCTCAGAAGCACCTAGACAATGTAAGGCCATTACGGTAACTCCAGGGGGCATGAGAGGAGGTCGCTGCAGCTTCTACTATGAAGCAGTGCCTGAGGCCAGAACAGGAAGGCTGGTGGACGGCAATGTGACCAACTCCAGGGCCTATATGTTTTGTTTTGGGGGATCCTTTTCAAGGTGGGCCAATTGGCAAGTAAACTTGTAAACAAGGAATATCTTCCTCCAGAAGAGGATAGAGTCTAGACAAGGTTGTGGGTCCTGAGGGGGACAATAGTTATTTCTTCACTGTGTCAAGAAGGAGCAGGACCCAGATTCCCAAAGCATCTTTAGGGATTTAAACAAGGTGCCCAAACTAACTGAAGGAGGGCCCCAATTCCATTCTCCTCCTAAACAAGGGCTTAACATCTAGACTTGAGGCTTCATAGGGTTACCAGTGTGACAGAGGACAGCACAGGTCACAGCATGAGCCCCCAGCATGCTGCCATCAGGTAGCACAACAGGTGAGCCAGTCGGAGCAAGAGAAGA
The DNA here is from genome assembly GCA_032199065.1 of Smutsia gigantea. Taxonomy (NCBI): domain Eukaryota; kingdom Metazoa; phylum Chordata; class Mammalia; order Pholidota; family Manidae; genus Smutsia; species Smutsia gigantea. The sequence goes on from JAVSCE010007796.1 coordinate 59,179, forward strand.
CAGACCCACAGATGGTGGTCATGAGTGCACATGCTGCTCACGGTGTCACCTGTTATGGTCACCTGCAGAGGCATGGCTCCCCGCTGAGACTGGTAACAGTGTGGTGTGTGTGTACACACAAAGATACACACAGATCCCAACACAGAACGTAGGAAACGGCTTAGGACTCACACAACGGATCTCTGAAGAGGGAAGGCCAGCTTCCCCCAGCAGCTCTGAAATGGGTTCAGAGAGCAAGGAAAGAAAAGAGCTGGGCTGGCTGCTCACTGTGGCTCGGGGTTGAGCTGAGGCAAGAATTCTTGCCCAAGGACAGGGGCTTTGGTGATCTGATCTGCTATCTCCAGAAGGGAACCCATTCAGACTTTCTCATCAGCTAGGCTAGGTCTGGGGCACAAGAGGGAGGGGAGGTTCAAGCTGTGAGCAAGCAGACATCAACAACTGTGGAGTCTGACTGCTCATTACAAGGACAAACTGGGTAAGAAAAATGTGCATCCCTAACTGCTTGTTTTTATATAAAGAAATGCTAACACAAGGCTCAGGAAATTATCAACACTGGGTTTTTTGGGGGTGGCTGAAGCAAGAGCACTGCAATAAACCAAAATCTTCTGGCATTGCACCTCTTTAGATCTTATCTTACAGATATTTAAGTTATATAAACCACATTTTTATTTTTAATATCCTTGAAGTTATTTTCCTCTTTCAAATTTATTTTTTACTTTTCTATATGAAACCATTCTAAGATTCAACCTTTTGAACACTAATGCTTATAAAAGTTTAAGCCATATATGAAAACTTGCAAATTTCTTTCTTAAATAACAAGAGGCATCATAGAGTCTCCTTATATCTCACGCTGGAGGGTTATTATAGGAATAAGTAACATACTACAATGCATTAGGGTTTGGGTCCAACCCATTCACTGTATTCAGGATTTTCAAAGATTTATATATATTTTGAATAGTTTTCCCACTACCAATTAAAATAGGAATTCATTTGCCTTATGCCTTACCAACACTATAGAATTTAAATTTTGAAAATGCTCTTAAGAACATGCACATACAAAAAACTGACCTGAAAATGTAAAATCTACCTGAAAGCTCAAATAACCCATTTCATATCTGGAGGATCTCTTGCCTAAAAGGAAGAAATATTCTGTTTGGTTCCAGAATTTCTTGCCTTACTCCCACTTTAACTTTCAATCAACTTACATTTTCAGAGCCCAAAAACTAAAACTCTCATATGCTCACACAGGAAATAACACAAAAGTCTAAGGGAAACTACATAGAATGAATAACTCCAATATGCAGTGTGTAAACATACAAGGAAAGAAATGCAAATACTGGAGTCAGGTGAATAAGCAGCCTGCTTCCCCACAGTTCAGAAGGAAAACCCACTTTCCCAAGCTTGTGATAAACTCCACCTGATGGGATACAATACTTGGGAGTCAGTCCCTGGTGGGCTGTGGGACTCCTGAGTAGCCATAGGAATGGACTCTGGGAGCTCCACAGACCCTGCTCTCAGGATATAATGTAAACACAGCTTCCTTCAGCCTTCCATTCTCATCTAGAGTCAATGTAAGGTTCTGACCCAAAAGAACTCCCAGATTCAAAAATCCTTTTGTCCACAAAACAGACAACCTGAGCTTCCAGACTTCCGTAATATGCAGATTCCTCCGAGTGCATCAACACAGTGGATGCAAGGCTGAAAGCTCTGTCTAGGAACAGGGCCAAAGAAACGACAGTTACAAACTTCAGAAAGGGCAATACCGCCTCATCTCTCCCCCGCTCCACGTTCACGGGCCTCCGCCACTTTCCAGGGCTCTGCAGCTTCTTTCAGTAGAAAAGCTCCTTCCCTGGTGGGTGGGAGCAGGTAAGACACGCAGGGGGAGGCTCCCCAGGGAAAAACCAACTGGGCCTTTTAAGTACTTCCCTTAGAAGGCTCAAGGGGCCCTAAGGTTAGAGCCATTGTCCTTCAGACTTCTATTCCCCACCCAGGTCCTATGAACCACCACTGATAGTTTAAAAGTGATAAACCCAGTGTTTGAACATCCAGAGTTTATGTGTAAAAGGATGGAAGAAAATCGTAAGGCATTTTTTTCTAGTTCAACAAGAAAACACAAAATATCTATTCTTTTCAGAAAGTATGGCCAGTTTATTATTTCCATGGCAAAAAATTGTTTGGGAAACAATCACAATCGAACACACCTCTAGGTCTTACAAGGCTAAGTTCTGAGACTACATGTGAAAACATCCAAATAGAAAGGATGGCTGTAGAAATGTTACTACACCCACTCCTGGGAAGAAAAAAGGAAACAAATATTTTAATACATGGGATGAAATAATAGAATATTTAACTTTTTCTTAAGTTCACTTTTTTTTAACCTCTTTCAAGATCTGTTGATTAAACCCATTTACATTTGTTGAAAAACGGAGACTTAAAAGAAAGTGAATTAAAGTCACAAACTCAGGGGCTGTGCTAACAGGCCAGGTCGGCCAGAAAAGTCTCCAAAGAGGAACCTCCACCCACAGGACTTCCCATAGGATGCCCGTGCTCGGGGCATATCCTTGGGGGAGAGGCACGGGGATTTCATGCAGTGGAGTTCCGGGTGGTTTTTCTCTCAGCGTCTCTCGGTAAAATAACCACAGACAAAAATTAATCTCTAGAAAGAGTTCTATGGAGACATTATAAAAAAAATTAAAATACCGCGCAGTTTGAAATGCACCATGGAGGACAAAGAGTTAACAATGATGCTGGAAAGTAGAGACGTGAAAATGGCGTTTCAGAATGCAGGGAAGGATCTGGAAATCTTGGATTCACTGCCAGTCCTAGGAAGAGCTAGGCTGGGGGGCAGGGTCGTGGATTTGAGGACCTGTTCCCCAAACGTTGGAAAACTTCAGAGAATACGGCTTTCCCTGGGAAGAGAGAAGGGACTGGGGACCCCACAAATCACAACTCTTCCCATGCACGAACCCCTGAGGCCGAGTCACGGCGGTGTCCTGAGGACACTCTCCGTGGTCACCGCAAAATGTGGGGGTGACCCCGTCCCATACAGTGACGGGACAGGTCGCCCGGGTCCCGTTTGCCGCCTGAGCCCATGTCGCGTGCCGGAAGGGACCGAGGTCTGAGCAGTGCCGCAGGTCAGGTCCACCGGTTCCAGAGCTGCCCACGGGTGGACTGGTGCCGCCACGATCGAGTCCAGCTGCTCCCAGCAACCCCATGCCCAACACCTGGCCCTGCACACTCACCATTTTTTGGGTTCTGTGGCACCGGGTTGTTCACCCTACGACTGCCGTGCTAATGCCGGTCACTGTGACACAGGCTGTGGCGTAGCTACCAGGGGCTTTTCTGGACAGTGAGCGATGATCTGGGCCAGAAAGAACCAGCAGCGACAAGCCCACAGCCCAAGCCGCCCACTCCGTCACGGGGCGGTGGCGCCGCACGCACGGGACCGGCGACTCCCCTGATTGGACAAGCTGCAAAGCCCCGCCCCCTAGTGCCTGAGTGGCAGCAGGCCGGAGGTCGCGACTTTGAGCCAACCTTGCCTGAGCGGTGCGGGAACCTGCCCCCGACCAGGGACACCACACGGAACCATAAGGCCGCCAGGCCACGGAACTGGGACCCTCCGTCACAAACACAGGCACTTGTGACCTCACCACACCTAATAATGAGTCTGGCTCCACTTGATGTTTGCCCGGTTGTGGCGGGAGACGACCACCCAGCCCGCCCCACCGCCGCCCCCGCCCTCACCCACTTGGGGCTTTACGAATCCTGTAGCCCCCGGAAAGCTTGGCTCTGATGGGGGATCGGAAGCCCACACCTTGGGGCGGACCTGATGCCTCGGATCCTCGCGTGTGTGAGACATATGGAAGCAAAGAAGCCATCAGAAAACCTTTTCAGTGTAATTCCATGAATACTCATCTGGTCAAAGGTCAAAGGGGGAAAAACTGCTTAGTTTTAAGAACACTGCTTAGTGAAAAATAGATGGCAAAGGTATGAAGACTAATGAGGGTCTGGACAGCGGCCTTCGAAGGGGCGGGAGACGGAGGAGTCATGGGGGGAACGTCGGGGCACTGTCCCCACCGCCCACAGGCTGTTGAATCCCGGTGACGGTTCCAAGGATGTTTATGTTCTAACTGAATCTTACCATAAAACATTTTGTACATTCTTTTCTGAATGTATTTGATGATAGAGACTTTAAGAAGTAATTAAGATTGGAAATGAACACAATTAGTGTGCGTTTGTCCTGTGGCAATCTGAGTTTCACTCTCGGTTTTGGCAGCAAAAATTGGTAACAAGTGACCTATCTATTTAGAGAGAACGGATTACATAAACTCATCAGCATGTGTTCTTTTTAAAAGTACTGATGTGAAAAGATCTGCAGGATTTACCAAGGGAACAAATAAGCTCCATGTATTGCAATATACCTTTTTTATGACCTGTAGAAATGACCTGAGGTGGATCCCCCCAACACAAGGTTTGGTTGAGTAGTGTAACTAAAACGTATCTGCCAGGAACCTATGAAAGGGATATGACTTTCATTATGAAGCACCCAGGGAGGGTAGGGAAGGTGGGAAATGCCTTGAGAGAGGAAGGCATGGAGCCTGGCCCGGTTATTTTATTGAGGTTAGGGGTTGGGCTTGGGTGAGAGTTTGTGAAGAACGGCAGCAGCTCTTGCCAGCACCAAAGCAGTGAGCAACCAGGCTTTCTTATCACCACCTTGTACAGATGTGGGACAAAAGGGGAAGATGGAGGTATAAGACTTTTAAAAGTTGTCAGCTATCAGATACTAGAAAATATATATATTGATCTCTGCCCCAGTTGCTGGCACAGAGTTCCAAAACCTTGTAAGTTCCTGAGGGACAAAATCTCTAGGAGCTTCTTTTGTTCTAAGAGGTGATGCTGGGTAGGCTCCTGGATCTTTCCTGGAATGGGGCAGTCACTAGAAAGCCCAAGCCATGATTAGGAGCTTGGAATTTTCAGCTCAACCACCTACCCTCCAGAGAGGGGCTGGAAATGGAGTTAATAATTGATCATGCCTATGTGAGGACGCCTCCACAAAAATCCCATTAATATGAAGACTTTTCGAGGTTGGTGAACCCATCCGCATTCCAGGAGGGCCACGTACCCCAATTCCATGGAACCCTCCCAGATTCGCTTTATGTATCTCTTCATCCGGCAAACGGTAAGCATAAGCGTGTTTCCCTGAGTTCTGTAAGCTGCTGTAGCAAAGCTGAGTCCTAACCCAAGGGAAAGGCTGTGGGACTCTCTGATTGTTAGCAAGTCAGACAGAATTTGTGGGTCACCTGGGGACCTCCTCCTTGAGGCTGGCATCATAAGTGAGGTGAGAACAGTCTTGTGCGACTGAGTCCTTAACCCGTGGGATCTAACACTAACTCCATGTATACTGTTAAATTGTAGAACACCCGGCTGGAAAATTGCTTGTTGTGTGGACAAACGTATTTGAGAACAAGAAGCCTCAGAAGTGAAGTGTTCTGGGACACATCAGAGGGAAAACTCTGATTTTCTCTACTCAAGAAGAAATCTGGGCTTTGCCAATACGTCAGTAAACATTTAAAAGTGGAGTCAGAGACTTCTGCTTTCTGGTCTGGCATGTGAGGAGCTGAAAAGGTGATATTCCCATTTTCACCAGAAAAAAAGCAAACTTAAAACCAATCACTCTTCCTACATCTATCAAAGAATTGAGGTTCCAGGGCAAACTACTGTCTCCAAAATTGGAAAGAGAGACAGAATAGTTATTTGGAAACAGACCCACAATGTACTGTTCCTAACAAGGCCTGTTCTCAAAAGACTGTTTCATCAGAGCCTAACTGACTAGTTGGGAGGGAAATAGCTCATTTGAGTTCCTTCTAGCCTTTATGCCTGACCTAAGTTGAGGGTGGGTGGTGGGTGGAGAATTACAAACACTTTATCCCCAAAGCAAACGTGTGATATGTTTTCCAAAACCACTTCCCCAACTCTCTGACACTAATAGAGTGGCCAACAATTCAATTCCAACCCTAACCAACCAGAGTTAATATCAGATACCACAGTTTAAAGGCCCACAAGACTTCTCCCATGTCATGTTACAGCCACAAAATGCAGGCCCAGGCCACATGCATTTCTGCATGGCTTTGCATGGCTGACTGCAAATTTAGAGGTTCCCTGGATAACCCCTCAGGCTTGTTAATTTTTTAGAATGATTATTAGAATTGAAAGCTTGACTTATCAGTTTATTGTAAAAGATATAATTCAAGAACACCCAAATGGAGAGGGTGCAGAGGACAAAGTGGGAGGTGGGAGCAGAGAGCTTCCAGGCCCTCTCCAGACATGACACTCTCCCAGTACACCAATGTATTCATCATTTGAAATCTCTCTGGATACTGTGGGTTTTGATGAAGTTTCCTTACAGAGGTATGACTGACGAAATCATTGGTGACTGGTGATTCCCTCAATCTCCAGCTCCTTCCCCTCCCCAGAGGTTGGGGACCAGGCTGAAAGTTATAAACCTTAAATCACAGTCTCCCTGGTGACCAATCCCTATCTTGATACCATCTACAGCAAACAGTGGCCTCCTTAGACCCTAAGATGTTTAAAAACCACCTTATCATTCAGAAAAGTCCAAGGGCTTTAGGAGGCCCTTGCTGGGAACCATGGGCAAAGACCAAACATTTTTCTTACACCAAAGAAGGCCAGAGCCCAGGGACATGGCTCATTAAATCTGAGACCAAATCCTAACACAATAGAGCATGTCCTCTCCACCCACGCCACACCATTACACCAGGAAGATTGCTCTTTAGTAACAGTGCAATATACTCAAAGAACTGCACGTTTCAGAACTTATTGAGACGCCTCTGTGAGGACCCAAGAGATGACGTGGGTGACAAAAGCAAGGACCCCTGAGGATTTTTAGCCTCTGACAGCTGCCGCAAATAGTAAACACAGCCCAGCCCTGGTCAGGTAAATACAAAGCCTCAGATACTAAGGGTCCACTTCCCTCAGTTCGCTTTTCATAGTACATCATGCCCAGCATTCAGCAGAAGACCAAAAGGCTGCTAAAAGGCTTAAAACCACAGTCTGAAGAGACAGGACAAGCAAAAGAACCTGATTCAGATGTGGCAGATAGGCTGCAATTATCAGACCAGAAATGTAAAGTAACCATGATTGATATGCCAAGGGCTCTGATGGAAATAGTGGATGACATGCAAAGTCAGGTGTGTAATGTAAGCAGATGTGGAAACTCATACAAAAAAAAAAAGAAATATAAGAAATAACAAAGCAAGAAGGGAAACAAAGAATTCCTTTGGGGGGTCATCAGTACAGTGGAAATGTGTGAGGAGAATCAGTGAGCTTTATGAAATGTTAATAAAATGTCAATAAAACCTCCCAAAACTGAAATGTAAAGAGAAGAACAAAAAAAAGAGCAGAAATTAAGAACTTTGGGACAATAACAAAAGGTGTAATATACACAGATGGAAATACATGAAGAAAAATACAAAGTAACAGAAGAAACAAATGAAACTATGACGACTGAGATATTCCGAAATTAATGGTAGACACCAAACTACAGGTCCAAGAAGCCCAGAGATCACCAAACAAGGTAACCTAAAAATGCACACTTAGAAATACCATATTTAAACCTGAGAAAAAAAAGAGAAACAGAAAAATCTTGGAACAAGCTAGGAGGGAGAGAACCTTAGCTATAGAGGTACAAAGAGAAGAATTAAATTAGACTTCTTTTCAGAAACTATGCAAACCGGAACAGAGTTTTGTGAAATAGACCATGTGTTGAAAGGGAAAACACCCTAAGTACAGCCTTATGCCAAACAAAATTATCCTTCAAACGTGACAGAAAAATGAAGACTTTCTGGGAGAAAAATTGAATCTGCCACCAGTAAAACTTGCTTCACAAGAACTGTTAAAAGAAATTCATCAGGAAGGAAAGAGGTAATAATAAAGAAAAGTGTCAGGGAAAGAATAAATGAAGGTAAAATATACTTTGTTTTTGTCATTATTATTTCATCTGACAGATAACACTTTGTTCAAAACCATAAGAGCAACAATGTTTTCAGGAATTATAGCTTATAGATGATGAAAGGAATGACAAATGTTGAAAAAAAAGGGAGGGAGGAATTGGGATTCCTCTGTTATAACCAAAATCAGTCAAAGGGAGAAATAGAGTTTAAAACCCATTTATTGCTTACGAACTGCAGTCCAGCGCCATCTCTCACCCCTGCTCCGGAAGAAGCAAGCAAGCGAGCAAGCCCCTCCCTTTAACCTCTCAGGTTCAGACACGCCCTCGGTTGCCCAGGTAATTACCCATTGACCTGGAGATGAACTTCTCTCCAGGTGAGGATATGCAAATGCACCAAAGCCAGGAGAGATATTTTGGAAATATTACAATTTTACCCACAACATACCTCTGTTATGAGGTACCTGCATATAGTGTTGTTTCACTACGGTGTAGTAGTATAGTGATTGGATAGTGAATGGTATAGTGTTACTTCAGAGAAGGCTTAGGTTAATTGCAAACATACACTGCACACTCAGCCCCACTACCAAAAAAAAATGTATAATCATATGGTAAGAGAACAGATGGAATCAGGTAAAATGCTCAATAAAAGACAGAGAAGGCAGAAAAAAGAAGACAGAAGAGACACAAAGAACAACTAGAAAACAGAAAAAGATAGATACTAATCCAACTCTATCAATGAGGACTTTAAACATCAGTGCTCTAAATAACAAAAAGGGGAAGACAAAAGCCGGCACAGCAGATAAGACGGTAGTTGTACGTTGTGAACAAGAATCACCAATAGACACAGATTCTAAGTTAAGAACGGAGAAAAATTCCATGGCATGCCAACACTAAACAAAGCTATATTAGTTTGAATCATGCCGACTGGGCCACCAAGGACTTCCATTTGCAGGCTCAGGTGAGGAGGCAGAAGCTTAGCTTGGGGTAGCCGGCCACAGGTTTCTGCTCCCAGTCACATTGCTCTGGATCACACTGATATTTTAAGTGACACAACGCCAGTGTTTGAAGAATCATGCAAAACTACACAAACTCAATGTTTATGTGTAAAGACGGGAAGAAAACTGGAAGGCATTTTTCTAGTTGGAAAATCCACAACTATCATTTTCAGAATATTTCCACAGCAGCAATTATTTTATAAACAATAGTACTTGAACACTTTCTGGAGTTGAGCATAAGCTCTGAAATTCCATTAGAAGTCACCCCTCCAGACCCAAAAAGAACAGACCTCAGAATATTATACACCTGCTCAGGGGAGGAAAGATGAGAAAAAAGAAATTTTGACAATGTAACCTCATACTTGATTTTTTTTTCAGAAATTCACCTCTCTCTTGCCTCTTGGGAAATGTTTTATACTATCTTTCAAGATCTATTAATAAAATATATTTTACATTTATTGAAAAAGAGACATAAATAAGTGAATAAATCTTTTCAAGGGGACAAACCCAGGCAAGGACTGTGCTAACAGGATATATCACCCAGGAAAGGTTCTAAAGAGGAACCTCCACCCACAGGACTTCCCATAGGATGCCTGTGCTCCGGACAGATCCTGGAGGGAGAGGCATGAGGATTCAAGCAACGTAGTTGCAGGTGGTTATTCTTTTCTTCCCTCTTATGCAAAACATACATACACACAATAAGCATTTTAAAAGCAGCCATCCCTTAACTGTGGGAAACTGATAATTAAGATACTACATCTGTTTGAAATGCACCCCGGGGCACAAATAGCTGGTAACTTTGCTGTGAACTGGAGATGAGAAGCTGGCGTTTCATAAGGCTGGAGGGATGTGGATTTTGGATTTACTGCCAGTCCTAGAAGGTAGGATGGGGGGGACAGGGTCGTGGATTTGAGACCCTGCTCCCCAAACATTCAGGAAACTCAGGAGAAAACGGTTCCCCCAGTGGAGAAAAGATGGACGGAGACCCCCCCAGAGCACAGCTCCTCCCACGCACGAGCCCCGGAGGCCGAGTCAAGACCGGCGCCCGAAGCCCCTCCGCGTGGTCACCGCACAACCTGGGGAGACGCGGGGCTGCGGGCGCAGAGCCGCCCAGAGAGGCTCCCAGGCCGCGCGCGCCGGGCCCGACTGCCGGCCCAGCCCCCACGCCGCCCGCCGGAGGGGCCCGAGGTCCGAGCGGCGCCCCCCGGACGACTCGGGTCGGGACCCCGGAGAAGCCCGCGGGACGGCCGGGTCCCTCCACGGCCGGATCCTACTGGCTTCTCCGCCCGGTCTCGGGACACCGGCCCCGCACACCCACCGCTGGCCGGCTTCTGGATCCCCCGGCGTCGTCCCTGCGGCTCCCGGCAGGTGCAGGTCACCAAGAGGCGGACGCAACCACTGAGGCACCTGCACCGTTCAGCGCAGGTGAGACGCGACCACACGCGTGGGAGAGTCCGCGCGGTGACGCAGCGTCGCCCCCCCCCCCACCTGCCTGCCTGCCTGCACCCCTGATTGGACAGCTCTCGAGGACCCTTCCCCTTTCCCCTGACTGACAGCGGGGTAGGAGGTCAGTTGGTGCAGCTGAAACCGCTTCCCCCCGCGGTGGGCGGGGCCCTGTCGCCTCCAGGGAGGTTTGCCTTTAAAGGAAACCTGCTCACAACCGGAGGAGCAGGGGTGGCTTTCTGCAGCCCCTTCTGGACGGGGACGCAGGTGCGCGCAGGGAATGCCAGAATCAGTTCCCCGGTGGAGCGACGCCCTTGTTCTGAGCAGATGGGGCGCCGGAGCCAGGCCAGGTTGGACAAGAGGGTGTCAGATCCTCTGCGGGTCAGGGGCTGATACGAGGCCTCACACGGTGCTGTGACCCTTGATACAAACACTTGAAAATGACGTCACTATATGTCATAATCTACCTCTTTAGATCTTTGACAGTTTGAGGCTTCCACCCAGCCCTTCTCCACCTCCATACACGTGGTACTTCAGCTAAAGAATTCCAAGGCCTCCCAAGCACTTGGTTCCGGTGGGAAGTTTGAACCGAGCAGCCCAATGCCCAGTGCACGGACTCTTCTGCCCCACCATAAGATGCTAGTCAATAAAAACTCTCAGGAATACATTTCACAATAATTTTTTAGGGTGTTCTTATAGATTTTGAAACGTAAAAGGCTATGATATCCCTAAGGCAACTGAATTCCTATTTTCACCAATATAAGAAAAAATAAAAGGTAGTGTAAATATATGTTGTAATTGCAAACTCTTAATATACTTAATATGGCTCAAAACTCTTAATGCATTTATTTGAATAGTTTTGCTGAGAAATAATAATAATACACCTACCATACAATGCATCCCTTTAATGTTTACAATTCAATGGTTTTCAGTATATTCACAGATACATGCAAAAATCACCACAATATCTGACCATTTCCTGTAGTCTCAGAAATAAACCACAGAACCCTTTAGCTATCACTTCCCCATCTTTCCATCTTCCTCCTCCAAACCACAGTCCTAGGCGACCTCTAATCTACTTTCCGTCCCTATATTTCCCTATTCTGGATTTGCATATGAACGGAATCATAGAATATGCTGTCTTTGTAACTGACTTCAGTCACTTAGCTTAAGTTTTTCAAGGAACGTCCATGTTCTAGCATGTATGGATACTTCATGCATTTTTATGGCTGAACAATATTCCATTGTATGGATAAAACCTATTTTGTAATATCTATTCATCTGTTAATGGACATTTGGTTTGTTTCCACTTTTTGGCTACTAAGAATCACATTGCAATAAACATTCCATAAATATTCTGAGTGGACATTTTCATTTCTCTTGGGCATGTACCCAGGAATGAACTGGGTCTTATGATAATTCTAGGCTTATTTTTTGAGGAACAATCAGACTGTTTTCCCAAGTGGCTGGACCACTTCACATTCTCTCCAGCAGCGGATGAGGGTTCCAATTTCTCCATATCCCCGACAAAACTTCATTCTAGCCATTCTAGTGGCCTTGAAGTTGTATCACATTGGGGTTTTGATTTGCATCTCCTTGATGACTAATGACATCCAGCACCTTTTCAAGTGCCCTTGCCCATTTCTACATCTTTGGAAAAATGTCGATTTACATTCGTTGACATTTTAAAACTGGATTATTTGACTTTTTATTATTGAGTTGTTAAGAGTTATTATTTTGATATAACTCTCTTCTCAGATAGGTGATCTACAAAATTTTGTTAAAATTTCCTGTGGTTTGTATTTCTGTGGGTTGTGGTTTCAGTCTCTTGCTTTAACATTTTTACTTTTAATCGTAATATACACATAATATAAAATTTACATCTGAAAATAAATAACTCAGTAGCAAGAAGTACATTGACATCGGGACACCCATATAAGAACTGTTTTCATCTTCCAAAACTGAAAATCACACGCATTAGTAATATCTCCCTCCTTCCCCTACCCCCAGGCTCTGGAAACCACATTCTATTTCTGGGTCTATGAATTTCATTATTCCAGGTACCTCATACAGTGTCTGTCCTTTTGTGTCTGGCTTATTTCACTTAACATAATGTCCTCAACGTTTCTCTATATTGTAGCAAGGTCAGAACTTCCTTTCTAGAATTCTAAATCTGAATATATTCTTGTATGTAATCTTGTTGATCTATTACATCAGTTGCTTCCATCTTTTGGCTCATGGGTAATATGCCTATGAAATAGGTGTAGAAATATCTATTTGAGTCCCTGCATTCAGTTCTTTTGGGTATATATCCAGGAGTAGTATTCCTGGATCACATGGTAATTCTGTATTCAGTTTTTTCTTCAGTTATGAAAAACAATTTTGTTGCCTTTAAAGCACTAAATATAGTTACAGGAACTGGTTAGTCCCCTTGATGGGATATCAGAAAGCCAAAACCCAGGCACAGGTGGACAAAAGTGGATTCAAATCACATCATCATTCAAATGTGGTCACTAAAGACCTTAGGCAATTTCTCATTCAAGGGGAACAGATCTCCACCATGACTAATAATACTCCAGAGACAGATGGACATCAGTCACCGTGTGCAGCAGGGAGTTGTCCTTCATAGAAAATATATCAAACATCAGCTGTCTACAACATGTATTTTGAGTGCTTGGGACATTTCTTGGTTGACATGAATCATGTGTTTGTTAGATAACATCACATGTGACGTTGATGGTGTGTTTGTTGAGTGACATCATGTGTGTCTAGGTCAGCAGCAGTGACCCAAAACAATGAGCATGTGAGAGAAAGTGGTGAGAAAATGTTGGAGGGGTTTTGAATGGTATCCAAAGCGAAATACTGACAGACACAGACTACAGGTGATGTTAGGAAGGAGACCCAGGATGGGGGTATCAGAGTGGTGCCACGGTGCATTATCCCAACAAAGTAAAGACCTGAAGAAGTGACCATTGCAACAGAAAGGTCTACTGTAGAAAGGCTGTACCTTAAGGTGCCAGTAAGTCTGATGAGAACAGAGTAACAGAACCTAAGACTGGGGATTGAAGCTATGCCTCCAAGAACACAAAGAACTAGTAGGAACAAAGCACAGTGTGGCTTCTTAAGCTATTAGGCCATCCTATGACAGATTGTAGCCTGAAACTGTGAGAGGATACCAGGTCTATTTAATACTTTTTTCAGTAGTCTAGTGTTTTGTATTTTGAGAAATGAGTTAAAATTATTACCAGAAAGTTGATTGTGGAATTGCTCAGATCTTGTCTTCTTGAAAAAAGAATAGCATATTAAAGCCTCAGGAGGCTTTTATTTAGCATACCTGAATGGCGGGAATAGCATTCCAAGTCACAGCACCAAATATGCTGCGGGTTGAGTTTGTTCTGGGATCTTGTCCCCCTGTTGAATAAAGAATTGAAAGGCAGAGACACAATAGCAAAGCAGAGCTAAAGTTTTATTTGAATATACTCCAAGGGAGGAATGGGCCAGAGTTAAGGTAGACAAAGGCCCCAGACTTTTAGGGGAGAGTCGATTTATCATGTCCTAGCTGGGATGTGCCTCTTTGATTGACAGGGAGATCATTTGATTGACAGAGCTAATTATACACCCACTCCTCCCCAGAATGCACACAGAAAAGTCTATGGGGGAAGGGGCAAAATCGTAACTTTATTTTAATGAGATTATGATGAGGGTGGTTTGAGCAGTTCTTAGTTTTGTTTGACCGTGCCTGGGTTGGGACCTGGTTGGGACTGGTCTGGCCTGGTCCCAATAGGCAAGGAAGTAATCCTCCTGCAAAGGCTTTGTTGTAAGTGGGACGCTCTAACTGGGTGTTTTTTTTTCTTTGAACTTCATCTTCCCCTTCCCTGGTTGCTCATGTCTATCTTTTTACCTAAAAACATCACTCATTTCCAGAGAGTTGGTGTATCTTTGCATTTTGGCTTCACCAGACTGAGTAATTTGTGTGGAACACAAGGGACATTTACAGCAGTGAAAGTATCCATGATACAGAAATGACAGACCCAAGTCATTTTACATTTTCAACCCCCAAGGACTGCATAATCCAAAAGTCAACACAAACAGAAAATGTGGACTTTAATGTATCAATATTTCTTTATGAAGTGTAATGCATGAGCTAAGTAATACAGAATGTGATCAATAGAACAACCACACAGTGAATATGTGGAACCCCTGTACTTTCTCATTCATTTTTCTTTAAACCTAAAACTGCTGTAAAAAGTAGTCTATTAGGCAGACAGCTCAGAGGTGTCTGACAGGGCAAGGGGGTTCCTGGAGGCCCCCATAACCGCAGGGAACCTTGTTAGTATCTGAGGCCTGTGGGCCCATGGGGCCTAGAGGGCTGGCCCCAAAGCTCCCTCTGAGGTGGGGTGTGAAGAGCTGCTGGGCTCGCTCACAGCCCCTTCCTGAGTCAATTGTGACCCCTCCAACAAGTCTCCAAAGCTCGGAGTGCTTTCTGGTCACTGCATGGAGGGTGTCATGTCTGGGCCACGTGGGCACCTGCATGCAGGACACTTACGTGTTTCCACAGATTCCAGGTCCACCTGCCTATCCTGGGCAAACCCCTGAGCTTCATCAGGGATGGGGCAGCCCACCTGGTGGGCAGAGTGTAAGAGGCACCGGGTGGCCGAGGGAAGCAGAGCACACACCTTGGTCTCCCCAGCTGTGTCGGGGCTGATGGCGAGCGCTCTGTGTTGACATGAACACTGCTGTCTATTCACTTGCTGGATTGAATTTGCAAACCCAAGGATGCGTTTTGTGTATGCATTCAATAAAGTCTTCTTGGGGAGAAAAAAAAAGTAGTCTATTAGGAAAAAGACAAGGTATAAAACCACAATGAAATATCACCTCACACCAGTCAGGATGGCCAACATCCAAAACACAAACAACAACAAATGATGGCGAGGATGTGGAGAAAGGGGAACCCTCCTACACTGCTGGTGGGAATGCAAATTAGTTCAACCATTGTGGAAAGCAGTATGGAGGTTCCTCAAAAAACTCAAAATAGAAATACCATTTGACCCAGGAATTCCACTCCTAGGAATTTACCCTAAGAATGCAGCAGCCCAGTTTGAAAAAGACATGTGCACCCCTGTGTTTATCGCAGCACTATTTACAATAGCCAAGAAATGGAAGCAACCTAAGTGTCCATCAGTAGATGAATGGATAAAGAAGATATGGTACATATACACAATGGAATATTATTCAGCCATAAGAAGGAAACAAATCCAGACATTTGCAACAACATGGATGGAGCTAGAGGGTATTATGCTCAGTGAAATAAGCCAGGCGGAAAAAGACAAGTATCATATGATTTCACTCATCTGTGGAGCATAAGAACAAAGAAAAAACTGAAGGAACAAAACAGCAGCAGACTCACAGAACCCAAGAATGGACTAACAGTTGCCAAAGGAAAAGGGACTGGGGAGGGTGGGCGGGAAGGGAAGGATGAGGGGGAAAAGGGGGCATTATGACTAGCAGACATAATGTAAGGGGGGGCACAGGGAGGGCTGTACATCTTAGAGAAGACAAGTAGTGACTCTATAGCATCTTACTATGCTGATGGACAGTGACTGTAATGGGGCATGTGGGGGGGACTTGATGAAGTAGGGAGTTTAGTAACAATAATGTTACACATGTAATTGTAGATTAACGATACAAAAAAAAAGACAAGGTAACACAGAAGCATTTATATTCATTCCTGATGATTGATAACTGTAGCAGACCACCTTTCTTTTTGTTAAACTGAATTTATTGCAATAAGCCATTACTGCACCTATGAGGCCTTCTCCTTAGAAAAGAGAAGCTCCCACCGAATGCCTCCTCGAACCCAGCACTGCATATTCATAGAAGTGAAATGAATGTCTTGGTTTCTATCAGTAGCAACTGGAATCAGGTCTGGGAACCTGAAAGGAGTAGATGTGGAACACAGTGTCTTGGCGAG
This sequence comes from Smutsia gigantea, assembly GCA_032199065.1. NCBI lineage: Eukaryota > Metazoa > Chordata > Mammalia > Pholidota > Manidae > Smutsia > Smutsia gigantea. The sequence goes on from JAVSCE010007796.1 coordinate 75,557, forward strand.
GCCTGGATCTGTGGCCTTATTCTGTGTAGCGACGAGGGTTAGTTACTTTCTACTGTGGATGCCTGTGAGGCGAGAGAGTCCTAGAATTACTTTGCCACTACGATATAATGAGTTATAAGAAACAAATATTTGGTCATCCAGGTGGTCAAAATATATCTCTCAGATATAACTGGTCTTCATCTATGGTTCCTGAAAATGCTTCAGAGCCTTAAAGGTGAAACGGGTGTCTTGTGATGTTAATGGAGAGGATTTTGGACCCCACCCAAGTTTAACAGCTGGCTCCCAGGGGAACCAACATTGTGACTAGAGGATGGGAACTCTCTGTCCCCAGCCACCAACCCTGGGGAGGGGAGAGGGCAGAGAAGCTGGAGGTTAAATCGGCCAATGACCAGTGACTGAGTTCATCATGACTATGCAATGAAGCCCTCACAAAAACCCCTGAGAAGGGCCTTTATCTATTTTATCCTGTTTTTTTGTCCTGAGAGCTTCCATGCTTGGGAAACCAGAAAGCTTTCACTTGCTTGCTAGCCAAGTCCAAGCTCCCGAGGTCAGAAGCTCTTTATTTGGTAACCTCACCCTGTGTATCTCTTCATTTGGCTGTTAACTTGTATCCTTTATTAAACTGGTAAATGATAACTGTTTTCCTGAGTTCTGAGCCACTCTAGCAAATTAATGGAATCTAAGGGGGAGGTTGTGGGAACCTCCAATCTGTAGCCAGTTGGTCAGAAGCACAAGTAACAGCCTGGGACTCATGACCGGCCTCTGGAGTGGGGAGTGGAGGGCAGCCTTGTGGGACAGAACCCTTCACCTTGGGAAATCTGGTGCTGTCTCCAGGCAGATAAAACTCAGAATTGAGCTGGGTTTTCAGTCATGCTGGCGCTCCTGTGTTGGGTGCATATATATTTATAATGGTTATATCTTCTTGTTGGACTGACCCCTTTATCATTAGGTAATGTCCTTCTTTATCTCTTGCTACTTTCTTCGTTTTGAAGTCTATTTTGTCTGATACAAGTACTGCAACACCTGCTTTTTTCTCTTTGTTGTTTGCATGAAATATCTTTTTCCATCCCTCACTTTTAGTCTGTGTATATCTTTGGGTTTGAGGTGAGTTTCTTGTAGGCAGCATACAGATGGGTCTGGCTTTTTTATCCATTCTGTTACTCTGTGTCTTTTGATTGGTGCATTCAGTCCATTTACATTTAGGGTGATTATTGATAGATATGTACTTATTGCCGTTGCTGGCTTTAGATTCGTGGTTACCAAAGGTTAAAGTGTTGGTTCCTTACTATCTAACAATCTAACTTAACTTTCTTGTTAAGTTATTGTAAACACAGTCTGATGTTTCTTTCTTTCTCTCCCTTCTTATTCTTCCTCCTCCATTCTTTATATACTAGGTGTTTTATTCTTTGCCTTTAGTTAGTATTTGGATGATCTGCTTTCTTTGCTATGATTTTATTTTCTCTGGTGACATCTTTTTAGCCTTAGGAGTGCTTCCCTCTAGAGCAGTTCCTTTAAGATGTCCTGTAGAGGTGGTTTATGGGAGGCAAATTCTCTCAGCTTTCACTTGTCTGGAAATTGTTTAATCCCTCCGTCATATTTAAATGATAATCGTGCTGGATACAATATTCTTGGTTCGAGGCCCTTCTGTTTCATAACGTTAAATATATCATGCCATTCTCTTCTGGCCTGTAAGGTTTCTGTTGAGAAGTCTGATGATAGTCTGATGGGTTTTCCTTTGTAGGTGATCTTTTTTCTCTCTCTAGCTGCCTTTACTACTCTGTCTTTATCTTTGATCTTTGCCATCTTAATTATTATGTGTCTTGGTGTTGTCTTCCTTGGGTCCCTTGTGTTGGGAGATCTGTGGGCCTCTGTGGACTGTGAAACTATTTCCTTCCCCAGTATGGGGAAGTTTTCAGCAATTATTTCTTCAAAGACACTTTCTATCCCTTTTTCTCTCTCTTCTTCCTCTGGTACTCCTATAATATGAATATTGTTCCATTTGGATTGGTCACACAGTTCTCTTAATATTCTTTCATTCCGAGAGATCCTTTTATCTCTCTCTGCCTCAGCTTCTCTGTATTCCTGTTCTCTGATTTCTATTCCATTAACAGCCTCTTGCATCTCATCCAGTCTGCTGCTAAGCCCATCGATGGCTTGTCTCATTTCTGCAGTCTTTCCTGACTTCCCTCACTTCCTCCCTCAGCTCTTGCATATTTCTCTGTAGATCCTTCAGCATGGTTATGACTTTTATTCTGAATTCTTTTTCAGGAAGATTGTGCATTTCCATCCCTTCAGTCTCCCTCTCTGGTATTGTCTGGGTCTGGGTGAGCTTGGTCTGTAACCATATTCCTCTGTCTTTTCATGGCGAAAGAAGTGGTCGCTGGTAGGTGCCATGTATGTCAGCTAGGCTCTTTAAGACTTTAAAAAAAAAGGCAGAGAAAGAAAAGAAAAAACGCCCACCGAGAGTAGATTCTGTAAGGATGCTGTAGGTGGCGCTGTTGCTCCACTATTCCATAGCCGCGGCCATGCAGCTCCACAGGGCCCTTTGTAGCTCTGGCCTGGGCGGGAACAAATGGGAGGCTGTTGTTCTCTATATGAAGTTTCAGTGCAGCTACTTTTTCCCTGTCGCCAGCCAAGGGGTCCGAAATTCCTCAGGACTCCCAGCCTGCTGGGCCGAGTGTGCTGGGACAATCCTGGGCCCTTTTGCCTCTTTAAGACAGCCAAAAAAAAGCACATGCTTTTCTTTTGTCCCGGGGAGCCTGCTGCAAGGCCCCGGGCACGTTCCCAGCTCAAAACCTGCACCTTCTGCCTCTCCAATATCCGATACACCACGCAATGTGTGTCAGTTCTCCTGACGCAGATCACCAGGGCTGGTTATTTCGCGGGCCTGTACTTCCACTCCCGCCCAGCTCTGAATCCTCTCCTCCTGCCGGTGCGCTGGGGTGGGGGAGTGCTCCGGTCCTGCCGGCTCGCGGCTCCCTATCTTACCTGCCTCGCGGGGTGCCGAGTCCCAGGTGCAGATGCAGGCTGTGCGCTGTCCCGTATATTCTGGTCTCTCTTTTAGGAATAGTTGTATTTGCTGTATTTTCATAGATATATATGGTTTGGGGAGGAGATTTCCGCCGCCCTGCTCACACCACCATCTTCTTGGAACTCTGCGTTAGCTTTTAACAGCCATTTTTGGTCAACTCAGCTTAACATGATGAGGACGCTCTATCCACATCACCATGCCCCATTGCCACACAATTTAAAATGTTCCTATTCATTGATAGTCAGACTTCTGCTCTTCTAATTAGTCAGCCAGTCAATCAATCAATCAATGCAGTAGGCGGGGATCCAAGTGAGTATATTTCAAGTTGATACTGTAGGGGAAAAAATGGGAGCTTCTACTGCACAGAGGAAGATTTTTATTATACAGCAGGAAGAATTTCCCCATGTTGGGGTGGTAAACTATTGGGGTGATGATGCTAACGGCTCACACTTGGGGAGGGCTCTATGCGGACCGCTTCGTTGACCTCACCAAAGCCTTATGAGGTAGGCCTTATTTTTGGGGATAGTCGTCATGAGATCATTGAAAGATGTTCATATTCATGAAGAGCACTTCTCAGCCATCTTCTGCTTTGGTGGCTTAGTTTTAAGTCAACCTGCATACTTCCCAGCCTATTCTTCATCACCTCTAGCTCAATTACACATACTTTATAAAAATTTCTCTGACTACCTCCCACTTTGAAATGATCTGTTCTTTAAGTACCTACAGCAATTATTATCCAGCAAATCCCCTTGGTAAATTATCATGAACTTCTTATAATCAGGCTCCACCAGTTTAGAGTTTTAAAGTTATCTTTATATTTATATTTTCACATGTGTATTTTTTATTTTCCCAAGTGAATGGTAAGGTCTACAAGGGCAGAAATTACTTTGTTCTTTTTGCCTCATCCAGAGTGCTTCTAAGTGAGAAATAAAAAAATTTTTGTTTAGATTTAATACTGAAACTCATCTGTTTTTTGTTTTTCGAAATGAAAGGGCAGAGGTAAATAAAAGATCTAATAGAGGCAGTTTCGGTTGGCACTTACTCTGCAGCCATTGGATATTTATTATCTATATGTCTTAATGTCTTATGTAGATTTGTTAGTATTTTCTCTTAGGCTATTTAAAGATAGACAAATGCAATTTGGGATAAATAGAAGAAGGGTCATGTAACATCACAGGCAAAGAGGTGCCCAAGAAATGTTAGTACTAAGGATGAGGATTACAATAGTGATTCCATCAGATTATGAGATCCTTTAAGGCAGGGAATTCTGTTTCATTTATTCTTATATCTCTGACCCTAAGATTTAACACAGTGTCTGTGCCAGTTGGCCACTATTATCTCTCAACGACCAGCTCTCCCTCCTTTGCCTTGCTTTGTGACATTGGGACTGGGTCCCTCTAAACATATCTCCCTTAGCAGTTGGCTTTGTCAATAAAGGGAGCTGCATGGTCCCAGCAAAGGAAAGGGCTCCCCTTCTGGCCCGCTTGCACCCTCTGTGCCAAGTGCCTCTGGCACCAGCAGGCTGTGGGTTCCTGTGGCAGCCACATTCTCTCCAAAGAGATCTGAAGAAGCCTTGGTTGAAGGAGACGGATAAGTTCTTAGTTTCTTCCCTGTTTATTCTCAGTCCAGGGGTACTAGCTGCTTTCTGCATTTGCTACGTATAGAACTCAAAGAGTCCTCTTTGATAGCTTTTAGGAGTTAACTTAGCCACCTTTTACTAAATTTTTAAATGTTGAATTACTGGTGTGGCTTCTACCTCTGACTGGACCCTGACTTACAGTGCCTGATACTTAGTAAATATTTAATAAATGTTTGTTGGATGTTGAAGGCAGAATGACAATGTTACTTAGATGAGAGTTTATAGTTCTGAGAATTTTTAGGCATCCTATGTTTCAGAAAATAGTTCCTATGAACTTTGGAGACATTTATGTTGAAACTCAATCCCTTTCTGTTTGAAAATTAAACAAAATTTTGTAGCTGTAATATATAGTTTTTCACTAATTATGGCCTATTTCTCCTACTAAATACCATATTAAAGGAACTTTTTCCCCAAAAAATATAGATGGGAATTTCCTGTTCTAAAGAGTTCTCCCCCTCCCCCCACCCCCTCCCTCCACCCCCCTCTTCCCCGCCCAAGAATTCCAGCTCTGAACAGGAGAGGTGGATGGTGGTGGTGGAGAGAATAAAGCTAAAAGTAATGGTTGCCCACATGTTCCCAGGTATTTATAAGGAGGTTGCCCCTTACCATTTTCCAGTCCGGGGGTTGGCTACCTCCAGGGAACAGACATCACCTTTGCATACTCTCTTTCGGTCTGTAACCAGTTCACCCTCTCAGACATCTGGAAGTGGAAAAAATGAGAAAGGGCCATCAAAAGGACAAAGTATATGAAAGTAAGGAGAAAAAAGTATATGGTTGTGGTGTGGACACAGGAGCAATGCTTTCAATAGAGAGACCTGGCCCAGGAGCCACTTCAGACCACTTAACTCTGTATCTCTTCATCCTCAGCTCTCCACCGCAGGAAGATTTTTTAAACATACGTATCTCTAGTGCTGAGGCCAGGGCCTAGTATTTGCTAGAAGGACTTGATACTGGTTTGTTCATGAATGAACCTAACCAGCCATGCCCTGCTTTTAGTGTTCTTGACAGCGCTTCCACATCTTGGATTCTCAGTAGACACTCAAAACTCAACTTGATCAAAACAGTATTAATTTACTTCGCCCTTGGCTTTTCTTGCCCCACCAACGTATTTCCTAATGTAACAGGTGCTTCATTTTTAATTAATTTCTAGAGCACTAACTTATTTATATTAGCAGTAAGTCAAGTAGCTGTTCCTTAAGACCATTCTTCCTCCAGTTAGTCAAGGATTTTGTGGGAATTCCCAGTCTCCATGGTTCAGCCAAGCTTCTGACTACCAGGAGAAAAGAGATGTCATATGCACCAAACAGTGGGCCTTTGTTCATGGATACAGAGATGCTCTTGCTGATGTTTCATAAACCACCCAATGCTTTGCTTTATCCCTAATCTCAGTAATAGCACTGCCGGTCTACCTGGTCTTCCAAGACAGGAAGCTGATAATCATTTTCATTGTCTTCTTCTACTCCAAGCTTCCCTCCAGCTACTACTTCTCTCGTTTGTAGCCATTTTGCTTGGAAGGATGGCTTCTACTGGCTGCTTTCATTGCCTCCCCTCAAGGCTGAGCATCGTAGCTCCTATGCCACATACTCCTTGGGCCTTAGCCTTGTCTGCCTTCTATAGCATCACATCTTATTTGATCGTTTTTGAAACCATGGCTAATTATCATAATACTGGCCCACTGATCATCTTTGACCTCTTTTTCTCTGACCTCTTTTCCCGTGCCAGATTTCCATTACCAGACTTCCACAATGAAATTTCCCTTCTCTCAGTTTAAACTTTGCTTAGATTTATACTTCTCAACAAGTAAAGTGGAATAAGATGGCCCTTCTCCTCCTTAAATTCCTAAACATCTTTGTGAAACAGACATATACACTCATATTTGGATTCCAACAAAACACTGGTTTAAAATTCTGTTATAATAAAATCCAATAGCTTATCCTAACTTTTTAGAGTGAAACTATATTTTATGAAGGACTGCTTAAAGTAAGCATTATTAGGGGTTGAATAACTAGTTAATTGGAAATATTTGTTTAAAGGGCTTTGGGCTGTGGAGGGGGTTGTCCTCACTCAAAACAAAACCAACACAAACCAAATGTAGATTACACACGACATAAGCTTATTTGTAAGTAGATTTATTATTTTTGTTATACAGAGTATTATGTTATTAAAAAGAAAACATAAAATCTTCAAAAGCTACCTTTCTTTGTTCCCACAAGGATTTGTATCCATTTTCCCACCCCTTTCACTAATTCAGATCACTGAGGTAGGACAAAGGTTTCTTTTACTCTTCCTGGCCCTTAAAAAATATTTTGCTTGGGTAAGCAATGGATTCTCTGCCCTGATTAGACCTTAGAATCACCCAGAGAACTGTTTAAAAATACTGAATCTGAGATACCACCAACCAGAGAAAGTTATTTCAATGGTATTGGGGTGGGGGAACTTAGGCATCTGATTTCTTTAAAGCTCCTTGGGTTATTCTAATGCGTATCTAGAATTGAGAATCCCTGGCCCTGGGCCTGGGCTTATCTGGAGAGAATCTCTCTGAGAATGAATGGCCAGCTCCAGGAAGATAATTATTTAATCTTTTCACTAAAAATTTTCTCTGCAATTTCATAACCTTCTTTGGCATCTCATTTTAACTGGGTGGTGTTTTTCAACCCTAAGAAAGAAGTTGTTGATATCTATGAAGTTAAACTCTATACTGTCTCCTAGCAGCTACTCTATACAAATAATCTTATGCTTGAACCATCACCATGAAGAGAGGAATGGATGGTACAGTTACTTGGCCAAAGAATGAGAAGAGTTGGAAATAGGTTGTTTGGGACCATCGACAGAGTGAGAGCCAGAAGCTCATGTCTCTTAATCTCTAGTTTATATTTCATCTTAATGAATTACTTCTAATAGAAAATGACAAAATCAGTAGGACCTGACTTATTTAAGCTCTAGATCACAAATAAAGTGAGGATGAAAACGAAGTACAAAAAGGAGGTAGTGTGATCACTTACTTTTACTGAGGACAGGTTCTGAGATATGAGCAAAGCTCTTGGTTAATTTGTTGTCTTCGCTATCCCTAAGTTTACGCCCCCTTCTGCCATGAAATACAAGGAATCTACAATAGAAAGACATAAATGAAGGTAACTAAGTGTACATAGGACCCTTACTGCTCTGATCACCACGTACTGATTTTGACTTTTTATTTTTCACATGTGGTACACAAGTGATGAACACAAAATGATATTCCAATTTAAAGTCCAGATCTTATTCTTGGTGCGGTCTGATGGTTCCCAGATGCCAAAAAGGGTTTCATCTTCTTGGCCATTACTATCTGAAATGACTATTGCATTCTCCACTTTCAAATCATTGACAGAGAGGTTTATTAAAAATGAGGAGACTGAAAGGTTTTAGCCTAATCTCAAACTTGCTTGATATGAAAGTCAAAGGATAAGTAGCTAGAATGAAGTATAAATGCTGTGAATTCATGGATCTCACACTTCTTAAATATTCCTTTGACAACTTGAGGGAAATATACACCCTCATGTTGTAAAGGAAATTCACAGTTAATGTCAAAACCAGCTTTCATGTTAATTATTTTCCCTATACTACCTCTATTAAGACACTTAAACCGAAGACATTAGGGGCACTGCATTCTCTTCTTGTATATCCACCCAGTTCCTTAATAATGTCTCTAAATCCAACCCTTACTTGATAGCCCAGGTCAAAACCTACCCCATCTCTGAAATACTTTCTAAATACCTAATTGAACATGACTGCCCCCTCATTGAAGTTTCAACTTTTCCGTCCTGCCTAGTATTTTAATTTCTCCCATATATTGCATCTCCTGTAGTAGACGGCTTCATGAGCGCAGATGTATTTTCTCACTCATCTTGGTATCTCTCAGAGTAGCTGGTATCTTAAAGTTGGTGCTTAAAGCATGGATGCTGAAACAATATATGAATACTGTCTATTTCTAATTACAGAGAGCTCAATTTTCTCTTTCTTAAATTAGAGAATCTGAGAACCAAAATGAAATGGCTTGCTCAAGTCTGCAATGGTGGGAAGCCATACATTCAGGCTTTCTTGAAGCTTGACTCCTGTGGTGGGTAAGTTCACCCAAGAGACTTAAACTTAAGCAACGATTTATTAACAGACTTTCCGTAACACAAACAAACCAGCATCTCAAAGGTGCCGTTGTGCTTCTTTCACGAACAGGAAGTGTACTTATTAGTCAGTCACGCATAGCCAGCAAACACTTCCTCGTGCTTTTATTGTATTTCCTATGTCTCCTTCACGTTTATCTGTATCCGTAAAGTTTTAGACTTTTAACTCCCCAAATTGTCCGGGATAATAGTATATATAGAGGTACTTAAATACCTTTTGATGATAATGGTATTCAGATTTCTAAATCTGCATACATTTCCCATAATGAAAATGGAAAAAGAGGGAAGGAAAATCTAAGGAGTTTCATGGAGCCAATGAATGGATTCATAAATTTCTCAAGTTCAAAGTTACTGAATAAAATCCTGGAGTTAGGGTGGAAAATAAAAGAGAAAAAGGATTTGTGTCATCTACTAAGATTGAGGAGAAAAGAGAACTAACTATATTCAATGTAAAGATAAGTGGGCCTTCGAAACCATGTATTCTAATGCCCTCATTTTACAGATGAGGAAATTGAGGGTCCGAAAAATATTAAAACCAGTTATATATAATCCTTTAAATATTACAGGTTAAGATCCTAGAAGCTGTGAAATTCTTCTATGGCCAATAATAGAAGGATGACCTGAATGCTCCTTTAAAATGCCAGTGTGATTATTACCCCAATAATAACCGAGGAGGAGTGTAACCCAGGAAGGCCAGCCAGAGAGGGCTTAAACAACACAGGGGCTTGATTGGGGCTGCTGTGTCCCAGACCACAGCTCCATTTCAGGATGTTTTCTCCTGTAGCCATCATAAGCAAGAGGCACCTATTTACTCAAAAGATTCTTAAACTCATGGAACATCTCAAACTATTGGCAGCGTCAAGTGAAGCTTTTACAGGGTTGATACATACCTGATCAAGCTTTGAAGTTTACTCAATCAGGTTTTTTTTTAACTAGTTTAAAAAGGAGGAATGTATTTAATTACATCCATTCTCTTGTTTCTCACTCCCTTTCTCTAAGTGCCGGGCACATTGTATACACACTCAATGAATTAGGTTACTGCTGCTATCAGTTTTAGCTGATCTTGCTTAAATAAGATGAGAAGTGTGTGTGTACCCCTGTTCACTTCTCCGGGGATCTCCTCTACATTCTCTTTCCCCTGCTGCCCCATTAGGACACACACTCTTTGCCCAGCTAGATACATGGTGTCTTTCCACAGTTCTGCGCTGTCTTGCCAAGTCTTCAGAAAGGATAGTGAAAGGATGAAAGGGGAATGAGGGTCCAGACTCAGAACTACACCAGGCTGGCTTTGCCATTAGAGCACTGGAAAGAAAAGAGCTTTCCGGACAGCCACACACAATGAAGAAGAAAAGTCAGCAGGTTCTCCATCAGGCTTTCAGTCTCATCATCCAGCTGGGAAGCCAGGAGGCCCTTGGTCCCCAAAAGGATGGCCAAGAAGATATGGTCAAATCTACAACAAAATTAAAACTTCAGCAGCAAAGTTTGTAGGTCCAGCTATAATGCTGCTGAGGGAGAGACTCACTTGTTTCCAGAGGACTCTGATGTGATAATAAAATTGGGCCAAGAAGGAGGCTGGGTCGAACACTAAGTTACCCATCACTTGTCACTGAATTCTCCCTTTTAACCCCAAAGGCTCAGAAAATGGGCTGTTTCATCAGGCCAGTGGGATATCCTACCTCTGTAGCACTGGAATAGCGAACCACAGAAGACTCCAGAACGGACTTTTTAAAGTCAGTGAAGATCCTGAGATGTTCCTGCTCAGCTCAAGACCTTGTTTCGTCCACCAGCCTCCCATGTACCTCCCCCTTGTGGCGACTGGAGAGTGACATCAGAATCACAACTGGTCACATCACTGTCTCTATAGCAACAGCAGTGAGGCTACCGAGCAACTGAGTTGCCAAAGGCCAAGGGGAAGGAGGAAGATATACTCCAAAGGCCTTCCTTTCTCCCAACTAATTTTCCCCTAAGTGTCTAATTTTGGTAAGGAATAAGGAAGGGGGAAAGTTGTCAATGGATTCAACTTAAAACAAGGTAGGTGAGTTAACCCAGGGGGAGGTAGAGACTAAGGAATAAAACACTTGTCTATATAAAATTTTTTCTGCAAAGCCCATGGTATCACTTCATTTTGTGGAATCCAGCCTGGACCCTTTAAGCATCTTACCTTTTGTAAAATACACACTTTGGGATATTTTTCCCAGGCTGACCATCTCTGGGTTATAATTCATCTTCGATGGTCAGAGATACAGTAGCATTCACCGACCTTCTGCAATGCCTCAACCTGAGCAAGACACTGGGATAAATCAGACCAACAGGCATTTGGTTGGCAGTTTCTTCACTTGAGGAGTACTTCATTATTAGTTGACTGTCTTTGGGAATGTTACCTTAGGTACTCTTAATTAATGATTAAATATAGGACTAAAGCATAATTTCCAAGAAGCGAAATTTCTCTGATCAAGTCCACAAGATAAAGACTAAAATTGTTAACAAATTCAAAAGTGGCTGGTTTATTGCAAGCTTCCTTCAACAAGGTTATTTTTCTATTGCTGATCTTTTGTATCAGGTCTCAGCTTCATACAGATTTTGGACTTAACCATCTCTTAAGATCCCTTCCAGCTCTAACATTTTATGATTTTGATACCTCGGGGGTTTTTTGAATGGAGCTGAACGTACATCGACATAGCACTTTGCAGTTGACAAAGCCCCTTCACACCCATTATGTCCTGTGATGCTCACAACAACCTTTTGAGGTAACAGGGCAGGTATTATTTTCCGTTAGACAGGTGTGGAAGCTTGCTCGGGTGACAACTATTAACTGGTTGAATTAGGACTGGATCTAACGTTCTGAGTTTTAAGTCAGTGCTCTCTCAACTACATCATGCCACCTTGACACTGGTGTTAGGAACATGAGACAGTGTTCGACTTGGAGATGTAAAATAACACACTTGGCGATGTTACACAGGTGTTAGGAGATTGCTGATGATAATGGGGTCTGTCAATTCATCAGAGCCAGGAAAGCACGTTTAAATTCATATTGACTCCAGGATCAAATATTAGCAAATTTTAAGTGCTGAGCGAACATGGATGAGGCTGAGAAACATAAGATAGCATAGCATTATTAAACTTGTCTGATAACATTTTCCAACTTTCCTTCCTCTTCCAATTCAGTCTAGTAGGTGACACTGCAGTAAACTGGAGGAGCGTGGAGTGGAAACAGTCAATCTTAACAGAACTTATACGCAGCCTCTCTACTCACTGTAGGTCTTTTGTCCATCCCAGCAATGCACACTCTTTACTTCCTGAAAAAACAAAGCACTGAAATAATTACCAAGCCTAGGAAGAGTCCCCAAATTAGTTTGTTTTCTGAATAGCCCAAGGTAGATGTCTCAGGACAGGATGCTGGTCGCAGTCTCCTACTCAGGCATCTTGAGAGGCTGGGCAGAATAAACTTTTAAAATGCAAGTGTTCTATCATTCTGGAATTTCCACATGCTCTAGATACCTCGTTCTAGAATAATGCAGATCTTCAAAGGGGTCCACAGTTTAAAACACGAAGTACAAACCACTGCTCTAGAGAGCGCCTTGAGTTTCTTTCTGGAAAACCATGCAGATGGCACACAGTACATTTCATGTAACATTTCTGTAGGTTAGACTTCCTAAAGTTCACTCACGAATCACACTTCAAATTAAGAATCCTAGGATTCCTATCAAGTGGTTATAAATGCTGGGATAAATGAGTAATAATCATAAAGAACGGTGGAATAATGACCACCGTGGATGTTAAAGAAGTCCTTCTCTAAGGAGGTCACCTATGAACAGAGACGTGAGCTGGTGCAGACATCTGCATGTGTGACAGCAAGAGAAACTCCATTTTAAAAAGGCCATCTTAAGAAGGAGGCCTCAGCCCCGACCTAGGTCTAAGAAAACTTTGTTCCAGTTACTGGAAAAACCACCCATTGTTTGTTCCAGTAACCCTCACCCCAGATAGTTCCCTAGCAACGACCTCAAGGTCCAGACACTCAAGGTCCAGATTCTCCTGTCCCTTAAAGATAACATACCTTACATGTTACATCAGCCAGCAGCTGGGTGCCAGCCAGACTTAACCCATGGAAAAATGTCCAAGTTAGAGCCCCCCCTTCTCCCTGCACCTTGTAATGCTTAAAAACGTTGCCTACTCTGAGCTCAAGGCTCACATTCCTGACCCGCTGCGTCGGTGAAGGTTGTGGGTCCAAGCTCAAGCTTGAAATAAATGACCCTTTTGTGTTTGCATCGGAATCGGCTCCTTGGTGGTCTCTCGGGTACTCGCGACTTGGGCACAACACGTGAGCATACCAGGAAAAGGGCGCAAGAGCAAAGGCTCCGAGCAGAGAGTTTAACGCGTTAGACGTGCCCATCCTCATTTCTAGTCTCTTCTCCACTTCTCCCCTCTGCGCCCCCACCCCACTGAGTCCTTTTCTGTACATCCCCTCCCCTGGGCACTGGTTCCCTCCTTAAAGACCTTGCAGAGGGCAGAGGCCACGACGCCACCTTCCCCCGTCTCACCAGGGTTACCCCATCTGACATTTTCAGGCAACAGAGTGACACCGGGGTTCTTGTTCACGGAGCCGAAGAATGAACTTCGCGAACAGTCACGGTAGGAGAGCAAGGACAGGCTTTTATTTAGAGATAGAGTTAGAGGACAGAGCTCCGGGCTCACGCCAGGAGGGGACAAGAGAGTCCGGGGTGGTGCGTTGTCTAGGGGGTTTTACAGGCAGTTGAGAGACAAAGGGTTAGGAATGTACACTGGCTAAGTGGTCCCAAATACTTTTGAAGAAATACTAAGTTTCTTATTAGTCTTCCTGGTTATTTACAAGAACTTTACCGCTCTGATTTCCTCCCAGGAGAGCAGCTTCCTGGTCTGGGGGCATATCACTCAGAGAGGCTGTGTGCTCTGCCCCAAAGGTGGGCTGAGTTATTGTTTTACTTTTTAACTAATTGGGTTTCAAGATGGGATCCTTCCTGTTTTTTTTAATATGTTGTTTTGGGCTTGCAGTCGTTTCGGGCTTGTTTGCTACATTGCCCACGTTGCAACAAACCATTTGTTTAGGGCTGGAGGAAGGAAGGCAGCACTTGGGTAAAGTTAGAAGAATAAGCTGGGCTCCCAGCAGGCCAAAGCAAATCTCGCAATGGTTACCCTGTTTTGTTTCTTTCCAGAGGCCCTCACCCTACGCTAAGCCCATGGTCCCTGTCTCAAGAGGGCTGAGGGTCAGGAGAGCTGGGCTTCTGCAGCTCGGGGTCGGCCGTTTGTTTGCCCTTGAATCGGTCCCTGGTTGACTCTCAACGTGAGGTTCCTCGGCCATGAGATTATCCACACGGTCCGCTCCAGATCTGAGATTCCGACCACAAGATTCTTTCTATTTCCCTTCCCGTCCCTCTCCATCACGCTCCCTCCCAGCCGTCTCGCCAAGCCCCCGTTTCCGTCCACTCACCTCCACCTCCGCCCGCCTCTTCTTGTGGCCGGGGAGCGTCTGCGTCACAAGCGCGCACGACCACTTTTGACCCCGCGTAGGAGCCGTAGTCCGCTGCCGGAGGGCCGGCCGTGGGGTATTGTGGGAGAAAATGGCGGCCGCCGTTTCCCAGCCGGCTGGTCGGGGCTCTGCCACTGTCACGTGGGTGTCCCCGGGCACGGCGGCCCCGTTCGGGATTCCGAGACCGGCGTGGGAAGTCTGGGGAGTGGCGCCGTGCTGCAGCGGCCGCGCAGGCTCCCTGGGCAGCTGGGCTTTTCTCGGTCGGGAGCTGTCTCTCTGCCGTTTCTCCCTTCCCGTTCCGGCTCCCGTAATAAATCGTTCACGTAGGAGGAGGTCTGCGCCGAGCGAACGTGAGCAACGGGAAGGGAGAGAAAGTGGGACGGCCCTGTAAAGGATCGAGAGATCTGGAGTTCTTATAGGGTTTGAGATTGTGAGAAATCCCTGTGCGTGGCGCGCAGGGACATTTTCAGAGACAGAGAGAGAGAAACCACATTCACATAACATTTATTACAGTATATTGTTATATGTCTTCTATTTTATTATTAGCTATTGTTATTCATCTTTCTGTGCCTAATTCATAAGCTAAACTTCATCATAGGTATGTATGCATAGGAAAAGGCCTAGTATGTCCAGGGTTTGGTACTATTGATGGTTTTAAACTTTTAAAGAATTGGAGTTTTTCAAAATTGTAATAGCTAGTTCTGAGAGTGAGTGCCTGCCTTGTCACTAAGATTACTGAGAAATGGCAGGATGATTCCATGTTGGCAGTTTTGTCAAATGTATTTTGTCACTGCATTAGTAATTTGGCTGGATTATATACAAGTCCTCTTATAGTCTTAATATTCTAGCATTCTATAATATTCTTTGTGATGTGTTTGGACGCCCAAATTCTGTAGTTTAGAAATTGAAACTGAGCATCTCTTTGATCTTCTTAGTTTACTGAACCCTAAGTCCCATTGGGTAAGATTTTATATAATATTTCACATACCAGAAACTCTGAAAGACTTGGGCTCTAATATGTTCCCTGGCTTGTTATACAAATTTTCTGAAAAGACTTATTTTTAATAGTAGTTTCAAGGTGCTCTTAACTTATATGTCATAACTTCTGTTCTATGATGATTTATTTCTTGCAGTTTCCATGGGTTCTTTAAAAATGAACTGTTTGGACTTCCGGGAAGATGGCGGTGTGAGCAGGGCGGCAGAAATCTCCTCCCAACACTATATTTATCTACGAAAACACAGAAAATACATCTATTCCTAAAAGAGAGACGAGAATACACAAGAAAGCACACAGCGTGCAGCTACACCCGAGAGGACTCGGCACCCCAAGAGGCGGGTAAGATACGGAGCCGCGACCCGGCAGGACCCGAGCCCTCCCCCACCCCAGCGCCCCGGCGGGAGGAGAGGATTCAGAGCCGGGAGGGAGTGGAAGTGCGCCCCGCGAAGTAGCCAGCCCCGGGGATCTGCGCGGGGAGCGCTGACCCACATTGCGCAGTGCAGCGGGGATTGGAGAGACAGAGGGGCAGGATCTGAGCGGGGAACGCGCCAGGGTGCTTGCAGCCGGCTCCGGGAAGGAAAAAAAAAGTGCGCGCTTTCCTCAGCGGTCTTAAAGAGACAGGAGCCCAGCGGAGGAGCCGGATGGCCCCAGCACACTCAGCCCAGCAGGCTGGGAGTCCTGGGGAGTTTCAGACGCCTTAGCTGGCGACTGAGGAAGCGTAGCCATACTTAACACTTCTCACTGAGATCAACAGCCTCCTATTCGTTCCCACCCCTGCCAGAGGGATAAAGGGCCCTGCAGAGTGGCACAGTCACAGCTGTTGAATAGTGGGGCAATAGCGCCACCTAGAGCATTCCCACAGAATCTACGTACGGTGGGCATTTTTTTGTTTTTTTTTGTTTTGTTTTGTTTTTTGTTTTGTTTTTGTTTTTTCTTTTCTTTCTTTTTTTTCTTTTTCTCTTTCTTTCTTTTTTTCTTTTTTTCTCTTTTTTTTTCTTCTCTTTTTAAAGTCTTAAAGAGCCCAGCTGACATATGTGGCAACTATCAGTGACCAAATTATACAGCCATGAAAAGACAGAGGAATATGGTTCAGACCAAAATCAACCAGACAACCCCAGAGAGGGAGCCTGAAGGGATGGAAATGCACAGCCTCCCTGAAAAAGAATTCAGAATAAAAGTCATAACCATGCTGATGGACCTACAGAGAAATGTGCAAGAGCTGAGGGAGGAAGTGAGGGAACTGAGGAAAGACAATACAGAAATCAGACAAGCGATCGACGGGCTTAACAGCAGAATGGATGAGATGCGAGAGACTGTTAATGGAATAGAAAACAGAGAACAGGAGTACAGAGCAGCTGAGGCAGAGAGAGATAAAAGGATCTCTCGGAATGAAAGAATATTAAGAGAACTGTGTGACCAATCCAAACGGAACAATATTCATATTATAGGAGTACCTGAGGAAGAAGAGAGAGAAAAAGGGATAGAAAGTGTCTTTGAAGAAATAATTGCTGAAAACTTTCCCTCGCTGGGGAAGGAAGTAGTCTCGCAGTCCACCGAAGCTCATAGATCTCCCAACACAAGGGACCCAAGGAAGACAACACCAAGACACATAATAATTAAGATGGCAAAGATCAAAGATAAAGACAGGGTATTAAAGGCAGCTAGAGAGAGAAAAAGATCACCTACAAAGGAAAACCCATCAGACTATCATCAGACTTCTCAACAGAAACCTTACAGGCCAGAAGAGAATGGCATGATATATTTAACGTTATGAAACAGAAGGGCCTCGAACCAAGAATATTGTATCCAGCACGATTATCATTTAAATATGATGGAGGGATTAAACAATTTCCAGACAAACGAAAGTTAGAGAGTTTGCCTCTCATAAACCACCACTACAGGATATCTTAAATGGACTGCTCTAGATGGAAGCACACCTAAGGCTAAAAAGATGTCAACAGAGGAAAAAAAAATCATAGCAAAGAAAGCATACCATCCAAATACCAACTAAAGGCAAAGAATAAAACACCTATTATAGAAAGAATGGAGGAGGAGGAATAAGAACGGAGAGAAAGAAAGAAACATCAGACTGTGTTTACAATAACTTAACAAGAAAGTTAAGTTAGATTGTTAGATAGTAAAGAAGCAACCCTTGAACCCTTGGTAACCACGAATCTAAAGCCAGCAATGGCAATAAGTACATACCTATCAATAATCACCCTAAATGTAAATGGACTGAATGCACCAATCAAAAGACACAGAGTAACAGAATGGATAAAAAAGCAAGACCCATCTATATGCTGCCTACAAGAAACTCACCTCAAATCCAAAGATATACACAGACTAAAAGTGAAGGGATGGAAAAAGATATTTCATGCAAACAACAAGAGAAAAAAGCAGGTGTTGCAGTACTTGTATCAGACAAAATAGACTTCAAAACGAAGAAAGTAGCAAGAGATAAAGAAGGACATTACATAATGATAAAGGGGTCAGTCCAACAAGAAGATATAACCATTATAAATATATATGCACCCAACACAGGAGCGCCAGCATATGTGAGACAAATACTAACAGAATTAAAGGAGGAAATAGACAGCAATGCATTCATCTTAGGAGACTTCAACACACCACTCACTCCAGAGGACAGATCAACCAGACAGAAAATAAGTAAAGACACAGAGGCACTGAACAACACACTAGAACAGATGGACCTAACAGACATCTACAGAACTCTACACCCAAAAGCAACAGGATACACATTCTTCTCAAGTGCACATGGAACATTTTCCAGAATAGACCGCATACTAGGCCACAAAAAGAACCTCAGTAATTTCAAAAATATTGAAATCCTACCAACCAACTTCTCAGATCACCAAGGTATAAAACTAGAAATAAATTTTAGAAAGAAATCAAAAAGGCTCACAAACATGGAGACTTAACAACACTCTCCTAATTAATCAATGGGTTAATGACCAAATCAAAACAGAAATCAAAGAATATATGGAGACTAATAACAACAACAACACAAAGCCAGAACTTCTGTGGGACGCAGCAAAGGCAGTTCTAAGAGGAAAGTATATTGCAATCCAGGCCTATTTAAAGAAGGAAGAACATTCCCAAATGAATAGTCTAAAGACACAATTACTGAAATTGGAAAAAGAAGAACAAATGAGGCCCAAAGTCACCAGAAGGAGGGACATAATAAAGATCAGAGAAGAAATAAATAAAATTGAGAAGAATAAAACAATAGAAAAAATCAATGAAACCAAGAGCTGGTTCTTTGAAAAAATAAACAAAATAGATAAACCCCTAGCCAGACTCATTAAGAGAAAAAGAGAATCTACACACATAAACACAATCAGAAATGAGAAAGGAAAAATCACGACAGACCCCACAGAAATACAAAGAATCATAAGAGAATATTATGAGAATCTATATACAACAAGCTGGAAAACATAGAAGAAATGGACAACTTCTTAGAAAAATACAACCTTCCAAGACTGACCAAGCAAGAAACAGAAAAACTAAACAGACCAATCACCAGCAACGAAATTGAATTGGTAATCAAAACACTACCCAAGAACAAAACCCCTGGGCCCGATGGATTCACCTCTGAATTGTACCAGACATATAGAGAAGAAATAACACCGATTCTCCTTAAAGTTTTCCAAAAACTAGAAGAGGAGGGAATACTTCCAAACTCATTCTATGAAGCCAGCATCACTCTAATACCAAAACCGGGCAAAGACCTCACCAAAAAAGAAAATTACAGACCAATATCCCTGATGAACGTAGATGCAAAAATACTCAACAAAATATTAGCAAACCGAATTCAAAAATACATCAAGAGGATCATACACCATGATCAAGTGGGATTCATCCCAGGGATGCAAGGATGGTACAACATTCGAAAATCCATCAACATCATCCACCACATCAACAAAAAGAAGAACAAAAACCACATGATCATCTCCATAGATGCTGAAAAAGCATTTGACAAAATTCAGCATCCATTCCTGATTAAAACTCTCAACAAAATGGGTATAGACGGCAAGTACCTCAACATCATAAAGGCTATATATGACAAACCCACAGCTAACATCATACTTAACGGCGAGACACTGAAAGCTTTTCATCTAAGATCGGGAACAAGACAGGGATGCCCACTCTCTCCACTGTTATTCAACATAGTACTGGAGGTCCTAGCCACGGCAATCAGACAAAACAAAGACATACAAGGCATCCAGATTGGTAAAGAAGAAGTCAAATTGTCACTATTTGCAGATGACATGATGCTGTACATAAAAAACCCTAAAGACTCCATTCCAAAACTACTAGAACTAATATCTGAATTCAGCAAAGTTGCAGGATACAAAATTAACACACAGAAATCTGTTGCTTTCCTATACACTAATGATGAACTAACAGAAAGAGAAATCAGAAAAACAATTCCATTCACAATTGCATCAAAAAGAATAAAATACCTAGGAATAAACCTAACGAAGGAAGTGAAAGACCTGTACTCTGAAAACTACAAGACACTCCTAAGAGAAATTAAAGAGGACACTAACAAATGGAAATGCATCCCATGCTCTTGGCTAGGAAGAATAAATATTGTCAAAATGGCTATACTACCTAAAGCAATCTACAGATTCAATGCAATCCCTATCAAACTACCAACAGCTTTCTTCAATGAACTGGAACAAATAATTCTAAAATTCATATGGAACCACAAAAGACCCCGAATAGCCAAATCAATCCTGAGAAGGAGGAATAAAACAGGGGAATTACACTCCCTGACTTCAAGCTCTACTACAAAGCCACAGTAATCAAGACAATTTGGTATTGGCACAAAAACAGACCCACAGACCAGTGAACAGAATAGAAAATCCAAACATTAACCCAAACATATACAGTCAATTAATATTTGATAAAGGAGCCTTGGATATACAATGGGAGATGACAGCCTCTTCAGCAGCTGGTGTTGGAAAAACTGGACAGCTACATGTAAGAGAATGAAACTGGACTACTGTCTAGCCCCATACACAAAGGTAAACTCAAGGTGGATCAAAGACCTGAATGTAAGTCATGAAACCATAAAACTCTTAGAAAAAAACATAGGCAAAAATCTCTTGGACATAAACATGAGCGACTTCTTCATGAACATATCTCCCCGGGCAAGGGAAACAAAAGCAAAAATGAACAAGTGGGACTATATCAAGCTGAAAAGCTTCTGTACAGCAAAGGACACCATCAGTAGAACAAAAAGACATCCTACAGTATGGGAGAATATATTCATAAATGACATATCCGATAAGGGGTTGACATCCAAAATGTATAAAGAACTCATGCACCTTAACAAACAAAAAGCAAATAATCCAATTAAGAAATGGGCAGAGGACATGAATAGACACTTCTCTAAAGAAGAAATTCAGATGGCCAACAGGCACATGAAAAGATGCTCCACATCGCTAATCATCAGAGAAATGCAGATTAAAACCACAATGAGATATCACCTCACACCAGTGAGGATGGCCAACATCCAAAACACAAACAACAACAAATGTTGGCGAGGATGTGGAGAAAAGGGAACCCTCCTACACTGCTGGTGGGACTGCAAATTAGTTCAACCATTGTGGAAAGCAGTATGGAGGTTCCTCAAAAACTCAAAATAGAAATACCATTTGACCCAGGAATTCCACTCCTAGGAATTTACCCTAAGAATGCAGCAGCCCAATTTGAAAAGGACAGATGCACCCCTATGTTTATTGCAGCACTATTTACAATAGCCAAGAAATGGAAGCAACCTAAGTGTCCATCAGTAGATGAATGGATAAAGAAGATGTGGTACATATACACAATGGAATATTATGCAGCCACAAGAAGAAAACAAATCCTACCATTTGCAACAACATGGATGGAGCTAGAGGGTATTATGCTCAGTGAAATAAGCCAAGGTGAAAAAGACAAGTATCAAATGATTTCACTCATATGTGGAGTATAAGAACAAAGAAAAAGCTGAAGGAACAAAACAGCAGCAGACTCACAGAACCCAAGAACGGACTAATAGTTACCAAAGGGAAAGGGACTGGGGAAATGGGCGGGAAGGGAGGGATAAGAGGGAAAAAGGGGCATTACGATTAGCAGATGTAATGTTGGGGGGGCACGGGGAGGGCAGTACAACTCAGAGAAGACAAGTAGTGATTCTATAGTATCTCACTACGCTGATGGACAGTGACTGTAATGGGGTTGGTGGGGGGCACCTGATGAAGGGGTAGTTTAATAATCGTAATATTGCACATGTAATTGTAAATTAATGATAATAAATTATATTTAAGAAAAAAGAAAAGTGAACTGTTTTTATATCGTATTTAGGTTCTTTTGTTGGGGTCTTTTTAAATGTTTCAGTATTAAAAAGGGAAGCAAAACAATAAGCCATGGTGGGCTTTGTTGGTGTGTAGATGGGAACCTTCTCTTCGCATGACCCCTGACCAGGCTCTCAAGCATGCTCGGATTCATGAGCCATGGAACCTCAATCCACAGCCCAGGCCCCAGACCACAAGGAAACCCAGTCTCTGTTTCCCTTCAGAGACCAGGAAGAGCAACGTTCAAGGGCATCTTCAGTTGGGCAAAAAAGATACAGCTCTTCAAATATCCAGTCCTTTTTCCATCATTCAGGGGGTCAGGTATCTGAAGGATTGCATGTCTGGTCTCTAAATAGATAATTATTCTGTATATATCACCTCTAGCCTACCATTTCTTACTTTTTTGGATTTACGTCTCGTAGGAAAATTGGTTCTGTCCGGGTTCACTGCTCCTTTGCCCCTGTTTAATTAGGATTTTTTCATCTTTCTCCTATCTTCAATTCCTTTTCTCTTTCCCCCCTTTTTCACTGTGTCCTTTTCTGCATGGCCTGTAATTACCTTTTGAATTTTTATCAGATTATGACTTATGCAAATACCTTTTATAAGCAAAACAGCCTATGCTTATGTACATGGTCACTGGAGTCAGGTTGTTTGGGATTAATTCTGGCTCTGCCATTTACCAGGTGTAGGCCCTCGGGCAATTAACTTCTCTGTGTCTAGTTTCTTCATTTATGAGAATAAGAATAATGCCTAGTCTCTATGGTTGTGGAAATGTTCAAAGGAATTAGTAAATGTAAAGTGCCTAAAATAATGCCTGGCACACAGAATAATGCTTTACAGATGAATTTTTTCGTATCATTACAACCTGGATCTGTAAACTGCCAAAGTGATTTACAGTCTAATGGACAGTTAGAATGTAATTCACATTTGAACACTTTTTCCTTCTTCTTCTCTCCCCTTCAGCAGATGTGATCATCAAAGAAGAGACTATAGAAGAAATAAAAGATGGCTCCATTAAACAAGGTCGGAGTTCAGGTCATCAGCAGGGCTCTGTGCAGCACACAGCTGAAGTTCAGCTGCCTCATCTAGTAGAAGCTTCCAGAAAGCCAGAGGCAGTTGTTGGGTCAGAGGAGTCCAAGACCTCCATAGGACAAGAATACAAGAGCTCCTCCCCTAAGAACACAATCATTTTACCACCTATTGTATGACCTTTGCTGAGGGTGTGTCCTGTTCCTTCCACCAATGATTTGTATTAAAGACAGCACTTATATTATACAATATGTCAGATTGTTTTTTAATGCATAAATGTTTGTTTAAAAAACCCCTCTGTTCATATGGGCAACTGGCCTGATTCCTATTATGAGGGATGGGAGAGGATGTCCTTGAACCTATACTCCTTCATTATGCTTTCAACCAGATGAAGCAGTGGGTGTCTGTGCATGTGTGTGTGTGTGTGTGTGTGTCAGGGCAGGGGAGTGTTACATACTCAATGTTACATCACTAACAGAACTTTTAAGAGGAAAAAAATCTTCATGTCCAAGACAATTCACCTCTGTTAGGATTCTTGTTTGAAAATGACAGAAGCCAGTTTCAAGCTACTTGAAGCAATGATTATATAATTAGAGAATCAGGAAAGGTAAGTGTTGTTTCAGGCATAGCAGGATCTCAGAATTCAAAAAAGGTCATAGGGTTCAGACTTCCTCTCTACCTATTAGCCTTACTTGTTTTTATGGTTTTCGTTCTGAAGACAAGCTCTGCACAGAAGCTTAGATGACCACTGTCATCCAGTGAAAAGATGCAGTCTTCTTAGCAGGGAAGTGTCAGAAATGATTCGACTTCTTGTATGAATCCCTAGCTCCCAGCTGAGGACTTGTGCATTGGGTTGAAACGCCCTGAACTGAGCAAGGTCATTTCATTCTTGGACATTTATTCAGACTCAGTTTTACCTCTTGCCAGAGCTTAAATGTAGAACATTTTGTATTCAGCATTTCTGAAATTTGGATTTGTAATGAATTTCTGAAATCACATTGAATCTGGCAGCACCTGGCTTCCCACAAATACTGTGGAGCATTTTCCCAGCCTGTCATCTGTGGCAGCATAGCAGCTCTACTGACACATTTCGGGAGTTACCCCCTCATGACAAGTTCTACAGCACAGGAATTTCACTTTGTCCATAACCTTGAGAGGTGCACTTGGGGTTCCTATTATAAGTTCATGAATGAAGGCTCGAGTCTTCCCATGCACATATGGGAACATGAAATATATGGATTTTTAACCCTGGGAGGATTTTACTTTTCCATTACAAAAATGCTAAGTGTTCTGGGCTTCGGTTTTCCCTAAATTGATACAGTTCTGCTCCATCCTTCCAATGCTAAGGGCTACTTTCTTCCTTCATTCCCAGCACGAGTTCATCAGTCCTACGAGAATTTCAAACATGAATCAGAGATAGCAGGGCCAACACGAGTGCTATATAGCCTGGTGTTTGCGTCCCCCCTGAAATTCACATGTCAAAACCTAACCCACGCCCAGTGGTATTAAGAGGGGGAGCCCTCATAAAAGAGACTCTGGGAGCGCCCTTTCCTCCCACCACAGAGGAGTACCTCCAAACGCCATGAGCCACCAGACACCCAACTGCCGCCACTTTGATCTGAGGCTTCCCTGCCTCCCGCTCTGAGAAACGAATGTTCGTAGTAAAAGCCACCTGTTCATGGTGCCTCCTCATAGCAGCCCAGATGGATAGGTCAGTAGGGTATAGAAAGGTGACCCTTGCCACCAGCACAAAATTTAAGGGGTGGGAGGCGGATGCCAAAAAACTCAGCGATCCAGATAAATACTATTTTCAGGCAATATTTTTAAGATATCAAAATGAGTTTTTAAAAAATCTCATGAAGAATGAGAAATGAAAATTTTAGAGAAAGACTGGGTTCGTGCGAGTGGCAAGGTGAGCCACGAGTCAAAAGGGATCAGCCGGGGACTCTCTGGTCCCCTCCTGGCATAAGCCAGGAGCTCTTTCCTCTCACTTTATTTCTAAATAAAAGCCTGTACCTTGCTGTCTCCCCCCCAAAAAAGGGGGGGTATCAGTCATCTGATGCTCTGTCTTTTTAATGGTGAGAGCTTGTTCATCATGCATTCATTTTTGTTTTCTGAAAACATTGCCTTATGATACTATTTATGTGGATCACTTACTGTTGGGTGTTCCCTCCCCACTTAGATTCGTGCCTGAGGCTAGCACCTCCCTCCGCTCAGGTCAGGCTCTGTGCAGAGGCACACCCACTCCTTTTGTCTACAGATCCTGTGCGGGAGACTTAGAGATGCTCCACAGGGATGGATGGGGTTCACCTGAGCACAGGCTGTGTGAAGGCTGAGGCAGAGACAAGGGAGGGACCTCGGGGGTGCATTTTGCCTAAGATCGATCTCACAGCCTCCAGGGAGCTCTGTCACCTCTCCATACTTTCTGGGGGCCCCTAGAGGAAAGCCAGGGGGCAGAGAGAGCCGGCAGGAGGGGAAGCTGCTGATGGAGGCTGCCCTGGGACCTGCTACTGAAGTATCAGGATCCCACATGCTTTCGCTTTTTATTACCATCTCAAAAGTCAGTGGATTCTCTAAGTTAGGGGTTGGCAAGTTTTTTCAGGAAAGGGCCAGATCGTAAATATTTCAGGCCTGTCCCGCTTCCTCAGCCCTCTCGTCGCAGTGGGAAAGCAGGTACACACCGTTAGTAGATGGACAGAACGTTCTGTGGAGACACGAACATTTGCATTTCATGTCATTTTTACCTTTGCAAAATATTCTTCTTCCTTGATTGTTTTTCAGCTGTTTCAGGGAGACCTGTAGGACCCATTCTTAGCTTTTGGCTCATACAAAAACATGGTCCTTGGCTGACCCCTACTCTAGGCCAAAGTGGAAACTCCCAGCTGCTCTTACCGCTGAGACAGTCCATGAATGCCTTCCACAGAGTGTTTTCATGCATCTTCTCGAAGGTAGTTTAATGATGTGCTACGTTCATAAGATGAGAGTCACAATTTTTATATGGATGTGGGGAGGGAGAGGATCCTGAGGGGACCACAGCTTTGTTGTCCTAAATGACAAGTTGCATTTAGATACCCCAGTACACCGCTCCCTCCAACAGCTGGTAGTTCTTCGCCAAACATTTGAACTGCCTGTAGTTCTGTCTGTTTTCTCATCTGGCTGATGGCTCCCCGAGGGCAAAGTTTCTATCTGTCGTCCCTTTGGGGCAAGGGCAAATTTGTTACAAAGTAGAATCTCAATAAATATTTTCTGAATGCATAAACTTATATTTATATCCCAAATAGCAGAATATTTCCATATTTTATCCTCTCTAACAAATACTATGCTTATTAACACAAGCATACTTTTGCAAAGATTTATGAAGACATTAATCCACAAGAAAAAATAGTGTTGTTTCATTCTTCAGAGTAAAGATATTCTAATATCAGTAGACAGTAATAAGCTTTTGTCTTATTACTAAGAGTAATACTCTTTTGTCTGATGTAAGTTATTAACAACCCACCATAAAATCAAAACTCAAAAGAAGACTTAAATGGTTGAATTTTGGTTTTAAATAAATAAAGTATTTCCTTACTTTGAAAATAAACCAGGAATCCCAAAGTATCTAAATGTAGACCACAGGTCAGCTTGGGAATGGAAATCAGGCACCCTTTGTGAACATAAAGGAAATGTCTGCGGTATGGTAATTCAATTTTAAAATCGATGTTGTCCAATTACTTAGTAATAAATCCTCCTAGAACAGCATTACACAAGCACTGTGCTATTTTTTAATAGGGTTTGGGGGAGATGAAATGGCAACTTATTGATCAGATGAGACTATGGGTGGGGCTGATAAATTTCTGCAATGCCAGAGTATGCCCCACAACACTGAATGCTACTTAGAAATCATTCTAGTATTTTATCTATACATTTTTTTTTGTACTTTGGTTTTAAGCACCAGATTGCAATTCACTGGCACCTTTTCAGTGTGAAAGCCATGTCAGCAGATGTTCATTGCATCTGAAGGAAGACCGTAAGGTCAGTACTTAAAGCAAAATCATCTGCAGGGAGTACTCTTTGGAAATCTCTTAGGGGGGCATCATAGTGGAAGTGGACATACCAGAGGTCAGTGGTCACTTTAGCTTTGGGGTAGGAAGAGATCTCTGTGTTTGTAGGTAATCGCTACGTGAAGTCTTGGTTTGTGCTATTAGGCAAAGCTATGGACGACTGAATTCTGCATCTTTGGGCCCCAGTGAGTCTGAGGCTTATACTATGAAAGCCAATGAGAAGGGGATGGAGGAAGGAATGGCACCTATTGCCCCCCCACCCGCTGGAGTGGTTCGTGCAATGGTGGATCGAGGGAACAATGGCTCACGCTGTCACAGGCATAGCTGAAGCTCTGTTGACTTCCACTCAACCAGCTTTCTGGGTTAATTGCCTCTGTGTTGCCTCTGTGAGGCATTAGGACTGCTTCTGCCTCCCTGCTAAACACACTTGGCTGTAGGCGAATCTCTAGTCCTCCTGCATGCTTCTATCAGGTTCTATGCTTACCACGGGTTCGTTGTCGTCTTCAATCTGTTACCGATAATTGTACTTTCTATTATAATTATATAATTTAATTATTAGGTAAAATGATAAATTATGAGTGTGAAAATAGAATTATCTCCACAAAAACTAAACAGTGTTTTGGAAAAAAATGATAAAGGCAATTAGTTAAAAATTGCTGTCAAACCAGGTGTGAGGGAGACAAATGTTAAGACAGTGAAAATATAAAAATCTGGTAGTCTGAACTTGAATGACATTGAAAGGTTTTTGAGGTCTTACGGCATTTTCATGGAACTGAAAGTGGAAATTGGGATTGTGTTATATTTCATGTGAAAAAGAAAATGTGGAACTCCAGTCAGCAGATATACACTCAAGAATTGTAGATGCATACATGTTTCTAAAAGTCAAAATGAACTGCCTAAAGCAGAGGTTGTGAACTCTTTCCTAGTCTTCATTCTTTACTTCTTCCTTTATTCATAGAAACCCTGAATTCTAGCTGGACCACAGCATCTAAACTGGAGGATAAATTTCTAAGGCGCCCTTGCAGCTCCATGTGGCCATGTGACTAAGCTTGACCACAGGAACGTGGGCAGAAACTAGGGCCCCGTTTCTGCCATGTCATAAACAGCAGCAGGCATGTCCTCACGCTCGTCTCCCCCTCAACCTTGCAAGGACACAGGTACTGCAGGGGGAGCTGGGGCTCCTCCCTTGGGCTTGGACATGATGGCAGCTCTGTCAGGAAGGTGGTCATGCTTTATCTTTCTGAGATGGGGGATTTCTACAATCACACAAAGTGTCACACTTACAAGGGCCCCAAACCGGGTGCAATACACTGCTGTCACTGTTGTGAAATTCTTAATATTTTTTGAACAATGGGCCTCATTGGGGAGGGGATGCATGTTTCCACCCAGGGCCTCCATTCCCAGTTCTCTCAGGGGCAGATCTGCTTTGGGCCAGGTCGCTGTCCTTGGGGCAGACACCTCCTGCTGCAGAACACATGGCCCCCATCACCAGCCCATCACCACCCATTGCCAGCCTGACCCCCATCGTTGCCCTGGCCCTGGCCATCCTTCCCTGGACCCCCAATGGGCCCCCAGGCCTGACCCCTCATCCTGTCCCCAGTCTGCAGCACAGAGGGCTGGCGTCCTTCTCTGATGTAAACCTTTGTGTGGCCTCACCACTCTCAGAGAAGGGGCCAAAGCTGCCCACTCCTGGAAGACTGTGTGGTTTCACCCAGCCACTCTCCTCCTGGCCCCAACAGAGGGGACTCCGGGAGCTCAGCCCTTTTAGGTTCTGGGTGGGCACGCGTCGGGCCCAGTGCCCGCGACAGTGTGTACAATGTGGTGGGCTTTGATAAACTTGATAAGTCAAAACCATTCGCTCTCCTGCCTAAACTAGGACGGGGCACCGGGGGCAGTTCAAGGGACTCTAGCAAGTTCCACATAATGGATGGCTACCCCTCACACATAATGGACGCTACGCCTCAGCTCGGCAGCCTGCTGTCCCCCGATACCGCCCCCAAGCCGGAAGGGCCTGGGCCTCTGACACCGAGTCCCCAGAGGGCTGACTCCAGGGCGCTGTTGCCTGGGGAAGATGCCCGAGGTGGCGCTGTGACGGGGTGAGGACCCAGGCTGGTGAGCCCACTGCGTCCACGTGTTGAAGGACAGCCTGAGCCCAAATGCCCCGTCCTTCCCGGGCCTCCGCATGGGAAGATTCCTGGGGAACAGCCACACACAACTTCCTGGAGCTGAACCCGGGCCAGCTGAGCCTCGAGGGCGGTCACTTCTCACCAGTGCCTGAGCACACCTGGACAGCTGGAGGCAGAGCGCCTGGTCCTCCAAGTCACGGTGCCTCTGGATTCTCTTCCCAGGCCCAGCATCCTCCTGGCGACCCAGGTGTGCCTGCTTCCGGGAGTGCTTCCTTATGCATGGGCGGGCAGGGCCGGACCAGGTGGGGTGAGGCTCCACGCCCCACAATTTCTGTGCTGGGAAGGGAACAGAGGCAGAGGCAGAGCCAGGGCCGCCCCTCCTCCTGTGGCCAGCTGCCCCTCTGGCCAACAGGCCTCCCCTGAAGGGAGGGGCCGGGGCTGTGTCCACACACTTGGCACCCAGAGGAGCTCCGCCCTGGAGGGGAGGATGGGAGAGGCTCCTGACGTCCTTGCCCCTGGAGCAGCAGCTCGGGGCATCGATGCTGCTGGTAGCCTCGGCCACATGGCTTCTCTGAGGAGCCCCAGGACGGGCAGGCCCAGAGCCCCCGTGCCTGGGCGCAGAGCAGCGCACCAGGTGCCAGAGGGCCCTGCCACCTCCCCTGTGCAGGTCGGGTGGGGCAGGTGCTCTGCAGCCCACAGTCAGGGTGTCTGGGCAGCTGTGGGAGCCTGGTGTCCCCGCAGCAGTGGTCCAGGCCCTGTTGTGCTTGGGGCAACCGCATACACCCGGGGCAGGACGGACCGCTGGCCCCAGTGACCCTCCAGCAGGCCCAGGGCTGATGCTCTGTTTCTGGGCCCAGAAGTTCACCTCTCTCAGGTCAAGGCTGGTGGGCCCTGCAGGATGTCAGGTCTGACCTGCGCCACAGCTCTGCCAGAGGCCCGTCTGCCCTCCTTCTGCCCAAACCCACCTCCCTATGTGGCCGGGAGCCTGAGGTCAACCCTGGGACCACCGTGCAGGCAGGTGGCTCTGAGGGTGCTGTGGGCAGGGTGAGGGGAAGGAGGGTGGCCTGGGTGTCCCGATTTTACCTCCTGTCCCCTGGTCACCTGCAGCTGTCAGGAAGGCCCACTTCCGCTTCCCCCGTCCCAGGCTGGGGCTGCACCTGCAGCATGTCTCCAGCTGGAGCCCCCATGGGGGTGTTTGTGCTGACCCTGGAAGTCCCCTCTACCCGCAGAGGGATGAGACCCATCCCCAGGAGCCACGGACCTCAGAGACAACATCCACCTCACACTGCCCTCAGGGAGGCTATTACTTTTTTTTTTATTAAGGTATTATTGATATACACTCTTACGAAGGTTTAACATGAAGAAACAATGTGGGTACTACATTCACCCCTGTTATCTTGTCCCCCCCATTCACCCCATTGCACTCACTGTCCATCACTGTAGTAAGATGCCGCACAGTCACTACTGGCCTTCTCTGGGCTACCCTGTCTTCCCCCCCGTGACCCCCGCACACCATGTGGGCCAATCTAGTACTTCCTGAAGCCCCTTCCCCCTCCCTCCCCCGCCCTCC